>CM060955.1:38206362-38448862 GCA_030765055.1 Mantis religiosa
ACTTAATGAACATTAATCACCTAACTCTGTGTGGAATTCTCAAAAATGATAAAGATATAGTATATAAACACTGGGAAGCAAGTAGAGATGACGTCATTATCAGATTCTGAGCGTTACACACGTAGGCACAATTCTTGTTCTAATGCTATAAAAATCGGCGACCTTTGTGTTTTTTATCACAGGCTGAATTTCTAATTACACAATACTGTCAGGTTGAGCAGTCCACACAATAACAAAACAAATCGACTGTCGGAACCAGACGAAGGCACCCCTCAACGAGTCTGTAGCATAGCGAGCACATTTTAGCTGAAACCAAACCGATTCACTGCTTTAGTCTTTGGTACATCAGTATCTTGACATTTAACACCCGTTTCTAACGTAGATATAAACTCTATTGTACCTTCGCTTTATTTCACTATTTATTTGTAAACTCAAAATGTAATCAACAGCAACTATAAAGTTTAATAATGATGATGATGATGATGATGATGATGATGATGATGATGATGATGATGATGATGATGATGATGATGATGATGATGATGATGATGATGATGATGATGATGATGATGATGATGATACAGAAGTTAGTATTGCTATTTTCTTGAGTATGAAAAGTATTGCAATTAAGAAACAATTCAGGGAAGGTGTTTGAAACAACGTTGACGTTACACTATTCCAAGTGAAATGCTGGTTCAGGTCATACAGTTTATAGTGTGCCAAATTGCTTCAGGATTGAAAGCGGAACAACTGAGGTTTTAATCTAATTCCTTACTAAAATGTTTAAGTTTATTCAGTGTCAAATGTGATAAAGCAGCATTCAAATAGAGAAAGCTCCAATATCGAGCAGAAAATTGCCTCTGTAACGAAAAATAGAATAACAATACTGTTAGCAGTTTGAAACTAGATAAAGAAAATGAGAGATGTCAGACTAACAGAAATAGCACTTCTGTTTATTAACATCAAAATACACATTTCCTTTATATTAGGCATATGGTAAGTCAAGAACGCCAACTTAAAGAAATCAATGAATTTATAAAAACCAGTTAATCAGCCTAATAATACTGGGCAACAAAAAATAATTTTTGAATGTTTCGAGCACCTCATGAGGCAATTCCTACTAAAAAACAAATATGACAACTAAAAAATTTTATTAGCTCTAGTTTCTATGATATACGCAAAGTGGACGGGCCCAAATGACCTTGTTGTCGACGGGCCCTAAAACACCACACACTCACACACTCACTTACGCAAAGTGGAAGTATTACATATTAACGGATTTAGAGAAAAGGATACATTTCAATTACATACATGCTAAGAACAATGAAAGTGCATTTGATTTTTTTAACTGGTAGTTACATGCTAAGAGCTCTAAATTGCTGGAAAAATACTTCGCAGATAGTCGTGTCTGAAGAGGATCATGTGATGGCCTATTGACTTCGTCGTCTGTTAGCTTGCCTCTTGTGATGGAGTTCCGCAGAATCCCTATACAAAGACCAACGAAAGCATTACTGCATTACTGCATTCCAACGGCCCTGATATCTTTGTTCCATAACAGAAATGTCCTGATGGAAACTCCCCGCATGTTCATCACTAAGAACTCCACAACTAGGAGGGAAAAAGTCTAGGTGGGAGGGGAGAAAATGGATCTTAAGGGAGATGTTGCATCCAAGGTTACGGTAGTTTTGCAGGAGCACTGTCATCAAATGCTTGTAGTTTTCATCTCTTTTGTTGCCTAAAATCCATGAACAACACCCTTGAAGGCTTCCCAAGCTCCATTTTCTTTCCCCTCCAAAATTTGCTCAAATGCAGGGTCCTCTACAAGTTCTCTTATTTGTGGTCCAACAAAAATGCCTTCCCTAACTTTTGCATCATTTAATTCCCAAAATATCTCTCTGATTGTGGTTTTTTATTTGACAGGTGTGCCAACTCCCGAAACATTCCCCCAAATTTAAAATGTTCACTCTAAAACATGAAATGTCACTTTATCTTCAAAACAAGAGCTAAGCTATCATTTTTATGGTGTTTTTTTTTAATTTAGCATTTGGAAATATGTAAATTCCCTATTTTTAAGCCCGTACCATTTTCATTGTTGCCCAGTCTAATTAGTCAACCAGTTTCATAGTCCTTGACTGAAAATCCCTCTATTCCGTCACCTTTCACGTGTATCTATCCATTCATACAATCATTAGCTGCTTTATCTTAATACTATTTTCTTCTGCTTCAATTTTCCTATTCCGTTTTTTTCCCCTCAGTAGAGTTCAAATGAACCATTCTTTCTCGTTCACAGACCTTAATCAACATTCGTTTCCTCTTCCAGACACATTTCATTGTTGCTTGTCCTTTACTCTTTGCTTCAGCAACTTTTCTTTCATTACTTCGTCTCTTTAATTCATTTTCTCCATTCAATTATATAACCATCATTACTCACCTCGTCATTATATTTAGTTACTTATTAAGCAGCCTACAGAAATAATATCTTCTCCTTTGTGCCTTATACACTGAACAATGTCCATTCAAATAATACAGGGAGGGATGTTTACATAGTTTACATTCAGGAAAGGACGCCTTAACTAAAACATAAATATCTAGTTTTACATATATCACAAATATTGATTTTCCACATGCATGGCAACAACACAGGAAAGCAAACATTCTTGCGCGTGAAGCAGTATTTACGAGTAAATGTTATGGAGGGGTATACTGCCAGACAGCGGTAGGAGGCCATGCAGTCCTTTGTGTTTCTAACTGCTCCGGCCCTGGAAAGGAGGGATGAGCGAAGGGACCCGAACCCAGACCTGTTTTACGACGGATGCAAGCAAGATATGGTTCCTAACGTTTTCAATAAAACGGATTCGGTGTCGCTCAAACCAAGCTACAAATCTCAGTCTCTCTAAGGAGAGTCTGCCAGAGAGCAGGAGGAGGTGTTCGATAAAAATGAACAGTTCGACCACCCAATCAGAATACACCGAATATCAAAGTCCTCTTCCTCATTCCTAGAACATATGATGATGATGGAAATGATGGTACCTAACAAAAAATGGAGGACAAGAAGGACTTGATAGAACAGAACTCACCCGGACATACCTGCAAACTCCTCCGAGAATCGAAACCGGGAACTACCAAATGTGAACATCACAAATTACTCCAGAGCTATCTAGATCACTAGTGAACTGTGAAGTAAAAAGACCTAATAAGCACTTAATCTACATGAGTAGTTCATTGGCCTACAGTTTTTGTTCCCTTGCTCATAGGATCGTATTCAACAATAATTCTTTGCGTCCTGTTGTTATGCATCAAGTAACACATAGTAACAAAAAGTGATCTGTGTACCATCCTTTACACAAGGTGCAGTATATTCATAGTGTTGCAGTAGTCTGGAATGTTTGTTGATTCAGTATTTTAATCAGCCCATTACATAAGCACGTTCAAAATTTTCATTTCAAGAAATATCTGATAATAAAGCACGCATAAATCGAACATTGATTCATATTTTCTAAGAGATCATTCGCCTATTATTTTCTCATTGCATTCTGCTTCATTGCATCCTCTCTTTCTATTACACCCAAAAGTCGATATTAAGACACTTCAATGCACATTCTAAGGTTCTCTATATCAAGACATCAGTTTAGAAGAGGACCCTTGTGTGTATGTGTATTTGAACAGAATAACACATACCAAATTGGTACTTAAGTTCAATATACTCTAATCCACAAGGTAAAGTTCCCCGCATCAAACCTCTCTTTATATAGAAAAGCTTTCTGTAAATTTTGATTCTCACAAAATTAGCCCTAACGATTTTGATTTAAATAGCATACTTATGTTTAATATGTTTTTAAGTCAAATTAAATTTATTTGGAAATAACCTTTGAAATCCTTAATTCTGGATGGCTTTTTGAATTTTCTTGACTATATCTCATTTTGAACTTTATTGCATAAATAACTAAAATACTAAAAAGAATTTCAAAGCCCTTATACTTGAGTACGAGTACACAGAAGTTATAAAAAACGTATTTGCTAAAAAGGACTTTTCTGTGGAAAATGTAATAAAGTGAACTATCAGCACTGATCTTCTATGTTATTAAGCCACAGAATATGTTGTGCAGTAGTGGAATATGTAGAGTATAACATCAAATCTCGGTTAAATTTATTGCAAAGAATATACACAGGTCATAAAATAACCACTCAGAAACAAAACATATACTGCAGTTGATCCTGTTCCTATTTGTACTTTCAATCGCCATTTATGAAACTTTCTGAAATTGTTTAACCGTTATTTGGAATAGCTAAATTATAAGTGCAAGTTTGAAGGGGAAGATTCGACATAAAAGCTCTTCTAGATAATTGCACAATAATTCAACCGTCCATGAAATAAATTAATTCATTGAGGCTGAAAAAGCTAACTGCAAGTTCAAATAAACCAGTTAGCACATAGTAACAGCGTTTCTACAAATGACAATCTCGACTTATGTAAGTAACTAGAAAAATAAATTACACTGTTTATTATTATTATTATTATTATTATTATTATTATTATTATTATTATTATTATTATTATTATTATTATTATTATTATTATTATTATTATTATTATTATTATTATTATTATTATTATTATTATTATTATTATTATTATTATTATTATTATTATTATTATTATTATTATTATTATTATTATTATTATTATTATTATTATTATTATTATTATTATTATTATTATTATTATTATTATTATTATTATTATTATTATTATTATTATTATTATTATTATTATTATTATTATTATTATTATTATTATTATTATTATTATTATTATTATTATTATTATTATTATTATTATTATTATTATTATTATTATTATTATTATTATTATTATTATTATTATTATTATTATTATTATTATTATTATTATTATTATTATTATTATTATTATTATTATTATTATTATTATTATTATTATTATTATTATTATTATTATTATTATTATTATTATTATTATTATTATTATTATTATTATTATTATTATTATTATTATTATTATTATTATTATTATTATTATTATTATTATTATTATTATTATTATTATTATTATTATTATTATTATTAGTCTTTTATTTACATACTCTCTTACCTCTTGTAGTGCGTATATGAAGTGTTAATTTTTTTTTCAAAACTAATCAAAACGTAGTACTAATTTAAGTACTAATATTCTAAAAAAAACATATTTTAAGTTTATCTTATCATAAACAAAATATTTCTAAGCAAGAAGCACGAGAAAGGAAATATTAGTACGTTCATGTGTGAATTCTCACATCTAAATATTTCAAAGTAGTATAAACACGAATGTCGTAATTAAGTCCTGGAGCCCCTTTCTAAAGTGCGAGCTTCTAGCGTAATTTTCCGAAACTAAAACAACCCTTTCCAAAGAAAGCTGTAACATTCTTATTTTCTGGAAAACAGCTCTGAGGATAATTAAGTGTCCTATGCATTTTGCACGTGTCTGGTATATAATTTTAATAATTGTGCATATCTGATAGTTATCTTCGTTGTTATTGAAGATCATAATAGTACTATGTTACTGGGGATTCGTAATAAATCGATCACTAAAATGTATAAAATTTTAAAATATATTTCTGTCAATTATTTTGTAGTATTGACTGATAAATTCATTGTTAAAGCTTATTGTTTGCCAGTCTGAAGTACAGCAACTGATGAAACATTCTGTAGGTATTTAATTAATTAGAGCCAACTGAAAAATTCAATGCCATGGCCGGGGTTTGAACCACGGATCTCCTGGTTTCCATCCAGTCGCTCTAACTCCTTGAGCTACCATGGCCAACGTGCCTTCCTGACATTAAATTCTCCAATTGACTCATTATATTTCCCCGTAGACCACTTAGGGTTCTCATATTTGTAGGTATGTTTTCTCTTTTGTTTAACTTAAGTAAAAGGTGAATATTAATAAAGTTACCTTCAAATTATCAATATGAATATTTATGTTGTATAATACCTGGTGAACAGATAGCTCAGGGAAAACATACCCTTTAATATATAACTGATATATTTACATACACAGTGCGTTAAATTGTGATCCAAATATTTTTAATAAACTTGCACTAAAGTTAACGCCATACACTGTTCCCTATTTTCAACTCCCGAGCTTTGGTTAATCGAAATGTTTCAGTCTTGAATGCTGAGTGCCGCTTTGACAGCTCGAGGGCATGTAACCCCATACCCTCCCCACAGGGCGACTCGACATTTTGTGGTGTTTAATTCAATTGTAAAAAAGATCGATGTGGACTCTGTTAAATTTGTCCACGGTGAGAGATGAACTTTGACCTAAAGCTACGAATGTCATTGAATTATACAGTAGGCTTTCTGAGGGATAAAGGGAGAGAGGAGGAAGGGAAGTGTGCATGAATGAGTAAGAATGAGAAAGAGAAAGAGAGAGAGACAGAGAATGGTATCCAGAGAGTCAACGGTAGCTTCGGATAAAGAAAGGAATGGCTTTGGATGAAAAATTCCGATTTTATTTGTTGGATAATTACATTTATATTACTTTATAACGTGCATGGGGAAATTTTAAGTGGTTTAATATAATTTTCCCCATTTATTACTTTATTAATACAACCGTGATAGCATATCTCGCTTTAGGTATCTCCAGTTACTTCCGTATAGCTTTTAACTAAAATATAAAAAATATTTCTTGAGAATTAGTGTTTTAATAGAGTTATTCTACGAAAAAAGGTGAAATAATACATAAAACACACTATTAAAGCTGAAAAATTGTATAAATAACCTGTATTCCATTGAAAGATAACCAGGATGGAACGGAGATAATCTTTAAGGTTCATTTAATCGAATTTCAACGTTTACGATCACCCACAATGTTTACGACGTTGAATTTTGTCCTTCTACATCGTAACTGAGGAAGTCGGTGTATCTAGATAATTCAACTATGTACAGTGTCTCGGCATGAAGAAAGACATTGAAGTAAATAGCTTCAATTCCTCGAAAAAGTCAGCCATATAATTCAGGCGTGCGAGTATATTATGGTATATATTTAATTCTAGAGTTTTAGTTGCTGCTGTTATAATTTTGTCATAAGTTATAATTTTATAATTAATAAGCACGAGCGCTTGGTTGCTAACATGAAAATATAGTTCATGCCATAAATGACAATAAATCACCAAGAGTATAATGCAAAATTTAGTGTTTTTGAGAAGATTATCACTGAAAGTCATAGAGTACTTGAAATGTTATATAGTTGTATATTATGCATCATATTGTCAGTAAAACAGTTTTAACCTTTTGGCACTCTACTGTTAGGAATACCAACAAAGATAAAGGAGAAGTTTTCACATATCTGTGTGTATGTATGTAGATATAATTTTTTGTAAATTATACTTCACAATTCCCATTAAATCTCGCCAAATCTACATAAGGAATGAGAAAAAGTTGCACGTAGTAAGAACTGAATCTATAATATGCAGAAAAAAATGACATACGAGAAAGTGTTTACGGAAAAAGCTAACAAATGGATACTAAAATTCTGGAATGAAGAAAAACTTAATTTTAGTTTTTATATTTCATTTTCAGAGATTCGTTTATTTTGATTTTGAAGTAAATTCCATTTCTAGCATTAAAATGTTTCTGAATTTTCCATATAGACCAATTTTATTCACATGCTTATTTTCCTTCATAATTCAAATATTCATCTTACTTAAATAATTCATGTAATATAAAATACCTGTATGCAATATATACAATTCTGGAAAATAATTTAAAATGCCCAATCAAAATGAAAAATTGAAATCCTTGTAATTTTTATAAGTATCTACGTATAAACTGAAAATGCTTTGTCGGAAATAGTGGAAATGTAAACTAATACATCAATCTAGATAACCTAATCCAGTTTTGACAATTTAATTTTCCACAGTATTCTCTTTGATATTTCGGGCGCCTATTCTTGCAGTATCGCATTTTCACTACTTGTAAACTTGCACCTTCTCGTAACTCACGAATTGTTATGGGTCGTTTGCTTCTGCAGTGATTGTGTCCTTCTACAATTGAATTCATTGCTAGAAAGTGAGCTTAATTTCAATTTATAAATTATTTCTAACTGTTACTTAATTAAAATAAATTACCCAAAGTAACTGGCATTTTTATCATTAAATTATCCACCACATTATCTTCGGATTTTAGTTCTTTTTCACTTTTTTTAAATTACTTCCTCTGACGTTAAGCTATTTCGAACTGAAAACTATTTATAACTGAAAAGGTTGAACTCATGCTCAAATGAGCCCGGGATGCATATAGCTTAGATTCGTTTTTCAGGATGAGAGAAAACCCTGGAAAACCTTATCCAGATAACTCATCCTGACCAAGTTTAGAACTCCTGACCTCTTGAATACGAGGCAGACACACTGTTACCTACGCTAGATGGACTTAAGATTTTCATAGATACACTCTATTTGACGCAGCTGTGCCATAGTTTTCGGGGATGAGCTCGGCATTTCATGTGCTAAAATCGTTTTATGTACCTATTTTAGTCAAAATGACATAATAAAATTGAAAAGCATGAAAAATATTATTTTGTGTGCATTAACATTTTAGGCCGCATCGGTGAATTAACGTTTATTTTTATATTAGACATACATCATTGTGTTTACTTCACTGCCTTTGTTTTTCTCACGAAGGAAGCAAAGTATCCTTAAATTTATTAAGCAAGAGAAAAGTGAAACTTTGGAGTTTTTTTTTTTTTTTTATTATAGCTATATAAAATATTTATTTTTGAACCATTTATTTGGATCCTTCAGCATTAGAGAACAAAATTAGAAACGGGTATTGAGTTGGTGTGTAACATTTAGTTAAAGCCTTGAATTTTAAAATATGTTTCTTCTTAATTTCTTTTTTATTTTCCAGTATTTTTCTCTGTTCGAAACACTCCATGGCCGACAGCTCATAAATTACTAGATTTAAATGTACCGGAGAGCTGCAGCAATTACAGATTAAAAAATTGCTGTAGGCTAGTTAAGATAGTCTGTAGTTCAATTGAGTTTAATTTATTTTTGACAAATAATACTGAAATCGTTTAAAAATTTAGTAAAATAAAGATATAGACGTTTTTTTTTCCTCTTAAAGTGGTAAAGATTAAGAAATTCTTGTAAAACAGTTTCTCTATATTTTTATAATAAGCTAAACTGAAATATTGAGAGCTATAGAATAAAGCATAGGACATGAGTGGCAATTCATATTATCGCACAAAAAGGGAGAGAAAAATTAACAGTTTAGCGGTTTAACATAGATTGTTTAAATTTTGTGGAAAATTACAATTATTATAATCTTGGTGCATGGTAAAAATCTCAAAGCACTAAGTAGAAAATTGGCCTGTTGTATGTTTATTTATGCATTTCCTAAAATGACTTACTAGTCCATAATAAACGGAGTGGCTTTATTGCTCAGAAAGACGAATAAGAATAAATACTTTTTACATTCACATGAACTTTCTAACAATTCTTCTACAAACCATTCCTATAAAAGTTTACTGTTGCATCTATTGTAATCGAGAAATAGTTTTCAGGTTTCACTGTAGGCTCAACAGGAATACTCTAGCTTAAGTGATACTCATATTTTGACTATCACTACACGGGGAAGGGGGGGAGAAACAAATGGTGAACAGGCAGTTAAAAAATGTGAAGTACTTGAGGGTTCAAACCAGTTCAAACTAATAGTAAACAATATGACAGCAATTGTCAATATCATAAACACTGATATAGATTAAGTTTTGTTTTATCTCAAATTGATTCAGCTATTCGGCAAAGGCCTGGATATATGCATATTTTATCATGCAATTAACTTAAATATACTGTACTTTAAAGAAAACCATTTTAGCTATTTTAGGGGAAGAAAAAAAACGAACAATTATCCATGTAAATGATAGTATTGTATGCCAAGATCTTGAAAATCTTGGTATTGTATCCTGGGAAGATACTTAATATAAATATCAACTTTTTTTATTCAGTGGCTTTTATTTTTTGGAACACCTACATTCACGAGCTGACTTTTAACTAAGTATTCCTTTAGTATAATGGTAGGTTTAAAATACGCATTCCTACTAAATCGATGCATCGACTTTTAGGTGGAATGCAGGTACCTCTTTCACATACTATTGGTAAGTAGTACAAAAATTAAAAATATAGGTTGAAGTATAAGTGCTTCTTCGACAGTGTCATAAATTGCGCAGTAACAAAACCTTTCTAGTTAGGATCCTTTTAAAAGCAGGAAGTCACTTATGTATTTTTCACAATAGAAATGAAAAAAAAAAAATATATATTTACGTCAAGTTTATACTTTTTTTTTCTTCTTTAATTCTGAACCAAAATATACGTTAGATCGCTAACCCACATATGACGTTTACCTACAGATATTCAGAATGCAAGGACTGCAAGTTACTGCGACAGTGTGACGTAATTTGGCATTCTCTCATAAAATATATGCTGTCTTTACTGCTGCTACTTAGCAAGCAAACATTTACAAGCGATGCATCCTTGGAAGAACACTGATAAAGTAGTTGTTTAGCAGATCATAGAGCACCTGCTGATAATATCCCGAAGGATGAAATCAGACTTACCCTTCACCCTCTGCCATGTTTCAGCCCCGATGCTATGTACTGCTTCACCACAAAGGTTACCTATCACCAAAACTATGCAACAAGAAGGTGATGCCCGCACTGAATATTCCCCGTACTGACTGCCAACGTCCTTCGTCACAATAAGATTAGTGCAAATCTTGTTAGCCTAGGCTTCGAGGTAGCTTGGGTTACTTTTTCACCTGACTCGACACTTACCTCATGTGGGAGAGTTTATTTTAGAACACCGGACTCTGGTTCTCTCAAAGGTCAAAGGCAACATTTTGGGAGTATCAAAAACATCGCGTCTTATCAATAATTTGGAGTAACACTGAGGAATAAAATCAACATTGAAGGCCCGGTTTTAAGTGATGTAAATCACTAATGCTCTGAGAACAGCCATAGCCAAAACGAATTTTGCGACGACTATAATATCGGACGTCAGATATATTCTGTTCAGCTTTATATGTTACACATGCTTTACTCCAATGACATTTCTATCCAGAATGTGTTTAACTGCGTTAACGGTAGCATAGGAATAACAATGGTTAGCAGTATGCACCCAAATTATCACGTGAGACTCGCATTTGATCCCGAATTTGATTCCCGTTGGAGCGGAACTCTGATTTTTCTCTGGTTTGTTCCCTGTTTGCGGATTATAAAAAGCCCTAAATTGTTCTGCCTCCTCATGTGCAATTATTTCATTCTTTGTCATGTTTCATAATCGAATGATCTGGCGAGTGGATGGCGGGCGGTATATACTTCATGCGACTGTCTGTTTTGGCGCTCTGTGTCTGAATAGCGCACACAGAAACCCCTCCAAGGGCAGAGATAATCCTATAGAGGTTTCCGCCACCATCAGGATGAAATGTCCAAACACGATCTCTGTGTAAATGGGGGAAATCTCCTACAATTAACCACAGATGAAGTCCAACATAATGTACACCGAAATACCGCAAAACAGGTTCATGGCTCAGTGCATATATTGCATATATTGCTCAATGTGTAATTAATTAATACGTTTCCAATTACAACTTGCTCTAATATTAATTAGATTTCCCTCTCATTGTACTACGTTAAAGTGAAAAGAGTAGCATTGATCGGCTAGGTTAGTTAACTTCAAAAAGCCCCCTCATACTGAAACATTGTATAATAAAAGGTAACTATTAAATGCTAAAACATCAAACGAATAATATTATTTAATAAAAATCTAACTTCTTTTAATCTTTTTTAGCACGTGGCTGGTGGGTATAGCGTCTAACAAAAATAGAACTTTATACTTTAGCAGAAATGTATGTTTTCAGACCTTGAGAACACTCATTACTTCCTCAATTCAGTCGTGTATTCTTACAAACGTTCATTAATTGTCTATTTCACCTTAACGAGGAGATATATATACAACTGGTTCTTTGCTTGCTAAATACAATAGAAATTACAAATATAGTATGCTTCCATTCTCTTTGCATGGCTAAGAAAACGGGGAAAAGTAGCCTTCTATATAAAAATGATAAGTATTATAACATTCAAAGTAATAACGGGAATATCTTGAAAATGGTTTACCTTGAAAAAGAATGATTCGACATAAATTGCGTATTTAATGAGAGTTATATTAACTGTAAAATATAACAGACACACATTAATTTTACCATTTAAAACTGGTGGAGTCGTTGGAGCATATGTAACCCATGGCGTCATAGCCAACCGACTGCCGGCCTCACGCACACATACGCTAGGTAGAGATTAGCGGTCAATCAACCGAAACGGGACAGCAATGTGGTCAGCAGCACGGCACCCCCAGCCGGAAAGTTCACTTTCTAGACCACAGTTCGCTACCCGGCGTAGCTCCTCAATTTCCTGATGATGATAATTATGATTATGATTATGATGATGAGTGAGCTCCCGTCCTATACGCTAGGTAGAGCTGAGCGGTCAATCAACCGAAATGGGACAGCAATGTGGCCAGCATCACGGCACCCCCAGCCGGAAAGTTCACTTTCCAGACCACAGTTAGCTACCTAGCGTAGCTCCTCAATTTCCTGATGATGATGATTATGATGATGAGTGGGCTTCCGTCCTATATCCGGGACTTAAAATCCTCACTCCCTTCAGGGGTAGGATTGTTCCCAGGTGCACTTTCTTGCCGGGGAACCAAAGCACAATACTCTAGCACAACCGTTAAAGCATACAGGTTATATTAAATAGCCTTTTTGTTGTTTAAACTATTTTGGAGTTATTCTTTGAATTTTCTCAAGAGGAAATACACAGTGCCTTATTTGTTATTTCTTACTCTCTTTGCCCCCTCCCTTTCAGCCGTTCCAAGAGAATAGATTTTCAGTTCATCACATTGCAAGCAGCTCTTAAGGGATTTTTTTTTTTTTTTTTTTTTTTTTTTTTTTTTTTGTAATTTACGTCCTCCAACGTTGTCATATCGGACGATGAATGGAATGGGTGAAATGATGCTAAAATGAGTCCGGGGTCCATGGAGCTTAGACTTACCCGACATTCGTCGATCAAGATAAGGGAAAACCCCGGGCAAAACCTTATCCAGATAACTCGCCCTGGCCGAGATTCGAACTCGGGACCTCTTGAACGTGAGGCAGACATGCTACCACCACGCTACCCTTAATGTTACTGTATTCCCCTTTTCTCATTACATCCACTGGAAAATATGCAACAAGTTAATTTATGCAAATGTTTATCTCGATTAACATGAAACAGATAAAAGAATAACGTTTCCTAGGAATAATCTGTTGAAAATTGGTAGAAAAGATGATGTGAATGAAACGCATCAAAATAATTACCCCTGTTGTGCCTTTTTATAAATCTGGTCAATTTATGTGTAACTTTTCATATATTTTAGGTTACAAAATCCGAGGCACAATACCTCGGTAGCGTAGATGGTAGGATATCTGCCTCACGTTCAAGAGGTCCCGAGTTCGAATCTCGGTTATGGTGAGGTACCTGGATAAGGTTTTTTCGTGGTTTTCCTTTATACTGGTTGATGAATGTCTGGTAACTCTAAGCTCCATGGACCCCGGGCTCATTTGAGCATCATTTCATTCATTGTCCGATATGACTTAACGTTGGAGGACGTAAATTAAATAAAAAACGAGGCATGGTAATGATAATAATGAAGTAGAAGGGGAGGTGGGGGAGAAATAAGACAAAACGGAGTATAACAGACAATGTTTTTTTCTTTACAGGTTAATAAGTATATGAATAGTGGCCATTGACATATCATTTATCGATTTATCGCTCCTAATTTTACCAGCTTGGTGGCAAATATTAATCCAAAACAATAACAAGAGATTAATATTATCGAGTTTTAGATGCAGTTCAATAAGTATTTGTCTGGTAGCGGCTGTAAAAACAACTGGTGTATTTAAAGAGCGTAACAAGCGCAAACACGTCAAAGCAATATATCAATTGGAAAATGCAATTTCAGTCACCTAATCTGCTACCATCTGCGTTATTGTTATCCAGAATGTGAACAGGGCTGCCAAAACCACAGAAACAATTAAGGCCCGAAGGCACAACATTTGTATGTATTATAATGGATGATGATTCAGATTAATGGTTATTTTGTAGAGTTTGTGTTTGGAGGTGTACAATAAATGAGTCCTACACATTGACAGCTTGAACGCACCTATAACTTTAAATTCGCGTTACCTCGATGTTCATACAAATCCCTACAGCCATTAACAGCAAAACAGATGGCAAACAGTAATATTGTCCTTTACGGTTTTATTAGGTAATTCGTACTGCTCTGTAGTATTTGCATATCTGTGTACTTACAGTACATTGTATAATTAGCCTGACATCGCAAATAAGATGTTCATAACGGTAAAGTGAACCCAGTTCCTATCATGTCATCAATTCCACGTGGAGAAGATTGTCACATCGACGTTACCGTAAACCGTCGAGAGGTTACGTCATCATTGCTGTCTGAGGTAGGAAGGTTGACTGTGGCTGGAACAATAACTTGGGCTCTGTCGTCTTTTGGCTGGAGGTGCAGCAGAGGGCTTGTCTTCGACAGCCACGAACTGGCTTCATGAAACTAGAACAGACTTTAATTATCATGATGATGATTATTATTGTTATTGTTATTGTTATTATTATTATTATTATTATTATTATTATTATTATTATTATTATTATTATTATTATTATTATTATTATTATTATTATTATTATTATTATTATTATTATTATTATTATTATTATTATTATTATTATTATTATTATTATTATTATTATTATTATTATTATTATTATTATTATTATTATTATTATTATTATTATTATTATTATTATTATTATTATTATTATTATTATTATTATTATTATTATTATTATTATTATTATTATTATTATTATTATTATTATTATTATTATTATTATTATTATTATTATTATTATTATTATTATTATTATTATTATTATTATTATTATTATTATTATTATTATTATTATTATTATTATTATTATTATTATTATTATTATTATTATTATTATTATTATTATTATTATTATTATTATTATTATTATTATTATTATTATTATTATTATTATTATTATTATTATTATTATTATTATTATTATTATTATTATTATTAAAAACCTCTCAAGTCTGTAATTCGAGAAGTTTCCAGTTTCTGAACAATCTCCCGCGCACGAGGCCTGAATTTGAAGACAGTAGTGAGAGATTAAGAGTTTGTGTGTTTGAGCTTCGAGGGCCAGTACAAGAGTGCGGCTCTATAGGGAAGAATCAGCACCGTAAAGCATTTCACGAACCATTATTAATCTCGGTCGAGTGTTTGCGTTAACCGAGCAGTGCTTAGAAGCGTGGTAAATTCCAGGCTATATGGTGAGGAGCGATGGAACGGTGTAGGAGGTAGTTCACAAGTAATTAAGTGCGGCTCCATGGTGAGGAATCGGCGGGCTATCAAACTGACAGCAAAGCACTTCACTTGCAAATAACGGAGTTGTGTTTAGAATCGGTGTGTAGTTCCGTGTAAGGGGTGTACCTGTGATTATTAGCAGCACAAACTATGCGTGCCAAACAGATATAAAGCAACATTTTAGAGACACATCATAGAAGTTTATTTATGAAAAAGAGAGGGTGATAGAAATTTGCCGTTTTGCTAACAACTGTAATGAAAATAAAGCAGTTGGAAGCAAATTTTCTGTCACAAAATGAATCGATTCCTTGAGATGGAAGCGAGGTAGCAACTATTTTACTCCAGCTAATGAAAGATACTTTCTCCCAACGTTTCCTAGAAAAATAAAATTAAAGTAGACAAAAGAAGGCATTTAGTCCTGAGAAGATACAAAGCGTCAAAGAGCATTTTGGAGCTTGTGCAAGAAAATATGGCCGAGATTAACAAGAAAATGAAAAAAAAATGTGCTTCAAAGAGATGCTGATTAACAGATAATGCTCAAAGGCTATAAAATTTTACAAGGCAAAAACTTATTCTTTGATGTATGGGTGGACGATTTTTGGCCAAGGAGGCAATTCACATTTTAACAATAGTCAGCTGAAGTAGAATTAATTTATTTAATATGAAAACTCAATTACTTCAAGTGAACCAACAATCCACCAAGTTTGAGATAGTAAGAACGTCTAGGTCTGTTTACTAAAATTTTAATAAGATATACACATAATTCTTAACTGACTTTCATTTTGTCATACTTTCATAAATTTATAACCATTTTGTAGGTCAGATTTCAGCTATAGGAGCTAAATGTTACTGTGCTACCATCTACTCCTTTCTTTAAGGCAGCACGGCAGTGAAAACTTAAAGCTAAGTGTTAACTTTTCTACCAAATACAATAACAGAATAACTCCCAATTATCTTAGACAAATGAATGACGTAATTTTGAAAAGAAATTGTTTTATAAAATCTGCTGTTAAAGGAGTTTTTATAAATATTTTACAGAGGATATTTACATCCCTGGAATGGCGGTTTAATAAGTTATCGGGTGACTTGCTTTGGACAGGAATATACATTACTACATAAAAACGACAAATTTGAGTCATTCAAAAGTAGTACCAACACTGCTTGCATTTGGCGCTATCAGCGGTAAATCATGTAAGATGATAACAATAAAAAATAAGAGCATCTAATGTTTGTTAGCTGTGAGTTTGAAGACAATAATTAATAAGACATTTTTAATAAGCTTAATTGTAGGCTGTTGTTTTTAGTGATCTAAATATGTTTAGTAAATACGAACAAAGATGTTTTATTAAAATTCAGGTTCCAAGAGATATCTATGTTCGACAATGCCATAGAGAATTATTGGAAGCTTGTGGTAGACAGATTTTATCATATCGTACCGTAGCTATGTGGGCGAATACACTTTGTAGAGGAAGCGAAGACGTTCATCAAAAACGTGGAGTTCGCTGACCGCAATCAGCAAGCAATGATGTGCATGTGAATGCTGTTAGGCACTGCTGAAACAACATCGTTGTCGGACTTGTATTAAACTAGCAAGGTAAATTGGAGTTGCTCCTGTTACGACTCTCCACAACCGAGGGCTGCTCAATAAAGAATGTTCATAATTTTTACGGTATTAATTTTTCGCAATAAAATTCAATCTTATTATATTCTGTTAGCTTAATATGAAACAAACATGCTGTAGTAGTTTGATTATTGGTACTCCTGTTTCCAGCCTGTGAGAACCAGGCAAGTTCAGACATGTACAGTATTGCCTACCGCTGCAATGGAGGTAACATGAAGTTAAAGTTGATGTTAGAGAAAGATCCGAAGTTTCTTTCAAACGTAATCACAGCTGATGAAGCTCATCAGTGGAATAGAAAAGTCCTCCTTGTACTCTTCCTAGCTAGGAAGACTTTTCTACGCCACTGATGATGCTTACCGCAGTTGTAAGCGAAACGTCTGGGAGAGATATGAAGAAACCCAGTGTACTATGGCCTTACAGCCCGGAATCTTCTTCTGAACAAGACGCGGCCGTAAAAGCCTAAGTTTGTTAATAGATGCAAGTGTCCGTATTTGAAACAATGAATTCCCAGGTTAAGGAAATGAATTGTGATTGAATGTTTTTCTGTGTAGATAATGTCTGGTTCAGTGCAAGGGTTTTCAAAGCAGTTACACTCAAAAGTATTTTCGGTGTCATTTTCACTACAAATTTTAATCATATCAGAATACCACTTAAGATGAACAGTCTCCTTCCACTCAGTTCCAAAATGTTTGGCTAGCAACTTTCTGACATCCACAAGTTTTAGTTGGTTCACTTTGATACCTAATTTCCAATGCAATTTGTTCCATATTAAGCTTACAAATTGTATCGAAAATTTTATGTGACAGTAAGTTATACGAACAAACTTATAACACCACAAAATGTAACGATAAACGGGAGGCCATGACAGTTTCCAATGATTTTCAAGTATTTAATTGGTTCAAACAGTCATGTCCACTTTTGATACTGAGCTTGGAGGTGTCCGGTTTTGAAACTACATTATTCAACTGTGAAAATACGTATAATGGTCCATTTCAGGAATAAACCGGACTGCAGACTCAAAATGAGCTGGCCAAATATGAAATAAATTGATTCTCAACTTTCGATGAAAATGGTGAATGTCTGTCTTTGATACCAGGCGTCTCTTATACACGACGAATGAATGCTTACATCAACTGCCTGAGAAGTTCAATATTTTATATTCGTACTTTATGGATTCTGGAATGGCCTCGCATTTTTGTGATTGTTCATTTATACACACTAACATCTCCTAAAGCGGACCCCTTATATGCCACAAAAAAAGACATTTCCCATGTAAAATTATACTTTAAACCTGAAAATTGCCAAACACGGAAATGGAAATATTTTTCGGGAACCGTTTGCGTAAACAGTCCGATTAAAACAGGTTAGTTTATGTGTAATGGGTTACAACGTACTTATTTTAAAAAGTGCAATAATTTTTAGGGCGACTACACTTGCAACGAAGCTCCATAAACCATGGTCATAAACTGTAATCCTTCGAGGAAAAGGGAAAATAAACCATTAGCCTTCTCAAGTTTCTTCCAACACATATAATAAAGGTACAACTGTTTTGCAGTGCGTTCATTCCCAGTTTCGTTGTTACAACCGATCAAGTACGAGTGGAAGAAAACTGTGAGCTTTGATGCTTTTAAAATCATAGTTGTATGTACATAATAATTCTGAAAAATTAGTTATAAACCTAAGAGATTACAATTGGAGGAAGGAACCAAGGTTATTGAAGAATACGAAAAGAACAAACGTACGGCTAAAGAATTAACTTTGGTGTTTAAGTAAAGAAAACTCAGATTTATGGGATTTTGAAAAAAAAAAATTAAAGACGAGGGCTAAAAAGAAGAAGGATATGTGAAAAGCATCACAAAATCTGCAGAATATGATGAGCTAAATCGAGCTGTGTTCAAGTGGTTTGTTAATGCTCGCGATATAGGAATTCTCTTATCTGCATCTTGCTTCAGACTCAAGATTTAGAGACAGCAAGAAAATAAGTTAAAAATAGTTTCAGAGCTTCCAATTATGACCCTAGAGTTTCAAACATCGCCATGACATTATTTTGAATGCTGTGAGTGGTGAAGCAAATGATGTTCATATGCAGACAGTTGTAGATTGGAAAGGGAAAATTGAAAACAGAATACTACAGTTAATGTAAATTAATTGTTCTTTCACACTAGCCTTGTGTAGGACGCAATATGAAAGGGTTGAGCCAGACTGAAAAATTCAATGTCATAGCCGGGATTTGAACCACGGATCTTCTGGTTTCCGTCCAGCCGCTCTAACCATTTGAGTGCCAACATGACATTAAATTCTCCAACTGACTCGTGTTTTCCCCGGTAAACCACTAGAAGTTCTCATAAACACATGAGACAACTACATTAATGGCGACTTACTATGCTGTAAGTACTTTAAGGCCCGGGCTTTATAGTTCGGACCAATATTAAGTCAATCCGTGGAAATTAATTGTTCTTTCACACTAGCCGTGTGTAGGACGCACTATGAAAGGGTAGAGTCAGACTGAAAAATTCAGTGCCATAGCCGGGATTTGAACCACGGTTCTTCTGGGAAGATCTGGACGGAAACCTGAAGATCCAAGGGCTATGGCATTGCACTTTTCAGTCTGGCTTTACCCTTTCAAACTACAGTTATTTTATGTAAGTTGAAAGTATAGGGTCCACTTCGGTAGCGTGGTGGTAGCATGTCTGCCTCACGTTCAAGAGATCTCGAGTTCGAATCTCGGTCAGGGTGAGTTACCTGGATAAGGGTTTATCTGGGGTTTTCCCTTATCCTAAAAGACGAATGTCGGGTAACTCTAAGCTCTATGGACCCCTGGCTCTTTTGAGCTTCATTTCACCCATTTCATCCATCGTCCGATATGACTTAACGTTGGAGGACGTAAATTACAAAAAAAAAAAAGAAAAAAAAAAAGTTCAAAGTATAGTACATAATACATATCAGCCTATTATTATTTACACTTCATTCTATATTATTTCTTTACTGTAAATCTGTGCGAGTATTTCGTAATTCCTTTGTGTTCAAACCCAACGTTCAGTAAGACGGAAATTTGTGTAAACGTAAAATAAATGTAGGAATGATCGCGTTCCATTTTAGAGAGGTTTTACTGTATCATGTTATGGACTAGAATGCTTTATTAGGTACCAGGAAGTACTACATGTTTGTCAGAATGAAACAGTAGTAGCAGGCATTCAGTACTTCTTATAAAATGTAATTCTCCTTCATTTTAATTGGATTTTTTAGGATTACTTAAGGAAAATTTTATGCATTGTACACTTTATGTTATCGCGGTATGTTATGTGACGGTTCCCTGGACGAGCGAAGGCTGCATGGCTTCAAGTTTAGAATGCTGGCAAGAATATATGCAATGGTATACCATATAAATAATAAGGAACCGAAAATATTCATGTGACAGAGGAGATTAGTACCATCGTAAGAATCCCATATACGCTCTTTTATTTATTATTTAGGTAGTGAGCCGAATAACCTGCACCAGCAGCGCTGAAGGAGACCAATTTGGAATGTTGAGACTGCTTTCCCAGCAAAACTCTCAGACGTAACATGGTTACTGTCAGGAATGATGCGCTGTTTAGTAGGAGCAAACCTTTTTGAATATCCACTTCATTTTGATGGCATACTAAAGTAAGGAACCAGATAAATAATACTCAAAGTATCCCCTTGCATGAGTATGTACTCCTACTAGGTATGAATGAAAGCTGGAATATTTTCAGTTTTAGAACTTCCTTTTCTTCTGTGTTGAGTAAAGTTAGATCTTTACACATTCATGAGTAGGTATATGTTTACGTCTATTCACTTAAAAGTAGATTTGAGGGGAATAGCATAAATTATGAAGTATATAGTAGTGATGGAACAAAATATAAACATAAACATAGAGGTGAAGGCGTTTCTAATTCCTGTATTGCTTCATAGCCCAAAGGTTACATAAAAATTAGCTAAAAATATATATACTGACCTGAAAAATCTTTCAAAGTATACGTAAATACTGTACACAATTCACAATGCACCTTTCTTTTTGCCTATAACCCTGTTAATCTATTGTCTGCTAATATTGTCCTGAATATTCAGGAGCATTAAAATCCTCATTGCTTTACGAAACATAACCGACAATCACAATGAAAGTCATATTTATTCAAAAGGCCTAACATGTGAATCCAAAATTGAAAATTCAATTCAATAAGAAGTTTGTATTATAAAAGTGTTTCGTAGAAAAGTAGCATCCCTGGATAGCTGAAACAATCCAGTATTAATCTGCATCCAGGTTTTTCTGAATTTAATTTAGAGCCTATGAGTGTTTTGTTGTTACCTGACTTTCTGATGGGAGTTATTTCACCTATCTGAATTTATTTATTGTGATCCAGAAATCATTAGTGCACAGACTAAATTAGAATTTATAACAGAATTGAATATGAATATTTTGTGAATGTATGTCAAATGTCACGGAGTTGTGGTTTTGGCAATAGATTATGAGTGCATTTTGGCTTGGGGTAAAATGACATTAAGTACGATAATTAGCGATAGTCAGTTTTCATGCAAATTCGTAGAGGTATTTCGGACGTATGCGGTGAAGGGTGAAAGTATCCAAAATTGCCAGATTCCGTTTGGCAGGCTGGCTTGGGATATCTGGAACGTGAGTTAGTGTATCTCAGAAACTAATAGAGTGACTTTAGGATGGGAAGCAGCTAATTTCAGAAAGGTAAAAATGAGGTGGCAACATTGGATTAGAAGTTACTAGTTGGGTTAGAGTCATTTCTAAAAGGGGAGTTGTAAGGAGTATTTTGAAGCTTAATAAAACATTCTGATCACTTCTAGCCAGATCGTTGGTGGGAAAAGACATAGCTGGTAGATGGAGTAGGCGTCATACTTGCGTCAAGGATAGAACCGCATGTTATCGCAAGGTAGAAGAAGATGTAGCCGGTTTATTTAAAATTTCGAAGTCAGAATCTATATTATAACTAAGAGTTATTTCCTGGCTGTTATGCCGTAGTCTGCTGGAGTTGGATTTTCCAGACGTTTCGTCCAACTCCAGCAGACCACGGCATAACAGCCAGGAAATAACTCTTAGTTATATTGATTCCGACCGTGAAAGCCTACGCTCTCTTAGAACCTATATTGCTTCCGAAAATCATAGCCCAACGGTTACATAAAAATTAGCTAAAATATATGTATAAGTCAACTTCAAAATGACATACTCACTAGAAAACTAACAATTTGCCTTCTTATTGAATAATGCACACCCAAGCATATTCTGAGATAGCTGTCTCTGCCAAGAGCGAAGAAAATATTACAGGTATAACTTGGAGATACAACGAACCAGAAATTACCGTTAGAAATTGGAGCAGCATCCTGAAGCAAAACCTAACCACTTCAATTGTTTTAATAATTAATATACCTACAGCTACGTTCCTGTTGTTTGAATAGTTTGTGTTTCTTAAAGGACTTTATATTAGTCGAAGCTTACTTCTCTGACCTGTTGCACTACCTAGGTTAACTGCTGAGTAGATTTGATGGGGCAGAGCAAATGCAACAAAATGGACTTCTATAATATAAATTGCTTAACAGTGAAACAACACATGACTCGATCAACAAAGCTGTATGGTTAAAGGCTGTAATTAATAAAGTATTCACTTACATTTGAGTGAAAAAGATATCTGTGGAAGTAAGTATATACTCTGGAAAAGTAGGATTTTAGTTTTATTGAGCTGAGCATATCATTACTGAATATGATACTCATGAGGAAGAACTAGAGAAAGAACCTGCTTTTTATTTCTGAGAGTCAATGACGCATCCTATTAAAACTGTTTGATTCACCTTGCTTCATTACAGGTGAGAATGACATTCCACTGGAGGCGGTGAGTTTCCGCAAGAAAGTGTTTAGATATAGTGTTACTGTATGCTTTTTGTGTATTTTATTAATGACGCTAATCCCTTTGAACGTCCCTCTACTTTGATTAAGTTCACATTGCCGTGAAGATTGTGCTCTAGGTGCACATGCCCCTGTACCAACCAAACTTCCTGGCTCCACAAAGGTGATGCACGGCGTAGGAGGAAGACGCGAGTTTGAATCGATTTTACGCTTGTTATCTTTGTTTTAAGGGAGGACTTCCCAACATGATCCTTCAAGAGGGAGGTTTTTTCCCTCTCCTCCAAACAGAGAGATGGAGTTGCGGCGTAGTAGACTAAACTCGTTATGAACCTGCTTATTACACGCCAGTCCTGCCAACACAATACCTACCCTACCTTGTTAACGCTATTTCCAGTTTCTCATTGTTTGCATCGCCCGCTCTCTGCAACATTTATGCTGCCATTTCCATTCCAACTTATATATTTTTAATTATTTTTAAAAATAAAGCAAAAGCTGCACAGCAACGGCCTGGGAAACAATGGAAACCCCCACACATTATTTCTGGTTCAGGGATTACCATAACTATATTTTGCAAGCAGAACTATTCCGATGTTCATGATTGAAACAATGTCTACACAATCCAAACCATACATTCCAAATATTTATTTAATAAAATATCACGACCAGTTTTGTGAGGCATGGCGTTTAAAGTTAGAACAATCGAAACAGTAGCGCAACAGAACCTACTGATGATGATTATGATGATTATGATGATGATAATGATGATGATAGGCATTATGGTGTAAATTTATTACGTAGAGCTGTAAAATAACGTTTTAATAATTATACCTACCTTGAAAGTTAAAATAACATCTATCACATTGACATGACTTTCTATACCACGTGTTGTTACTTAACTTATGGGTAAATTATTTTTCGAACACTTATTTCTTAATATACTTAATTTTGGATAAACTTCTGTAAAAACTGTTTTGCATACGAGAACAGTAAACGCGAAAAACATTGTATATCGATATGCTTTTAAACGATTCAGAAACGATTGAACATTTCAAAATGTTAATAACGGATATTCGGAGGTGCCTCATACAACAAAATGGTGTTTTGAAACAAACTGTATAATTTAAAGCATGCGTTCATCACATTTTTATGTAGCAAATTTCCACCTTTTGCTTAGCATTTGATGGTTTAACAGCTTCACAGTTAACATATCACAAATTCAAAATGTAAATTTTATTTACACATGTGATGTTTTGATCAGATTGTAGTCCCAACAAAATTCTTTCGAACACTTCTGTTCAAGCAACGAAGGTTAAATACAATGTTCCGGAGTCTATACGTTTATTTGAAAATGATAATAATCATTGCAATTAAATCACGCCAATTTTTGAGAAAATCTTACAGTTTTGTAAGTCAGTAATTACAAAAATGAGTAATTTTGTAATTAATTTGTAAACTGTAATTCACACACATATACATCTGCACCACACACAAGAACGCTTTTCATAAAAATGGTCTTCAAGCTATGTATCGTACTTCTAGAGAAATATTCTCATTGAAGTTTTGAATGGAATGCAATACCAACTCCATCTTTATATGTACTTAATATAAAAAGTTTCCGGTAGGGGAGGAGTTGCAACCCCTTCAGCTGCCGTGGTGCCGGTGTTGCGGAACCTTGGCAACCGTCGCACTTGTTAACAAGAAGTAGCCTTGTCGATGGTCTTTTGCGAATGGGGGGGGGGGGGGATCCGTCCCCTTCAGCGAGAGCTGCAAACCCCAAGTACTCGTGATACTTCTGACGTTACTAGAAAAACCTCGGGCCGAACATTCCAGCCCCTCCCTGATTGGAAGTTGTTCGGATTGGGTTGAACTCGAGGGGACAGAGATTCCCGATACCCATGGGAGATTGTGGAACTCCGACCAGGCTCATGCTGCCCGGAGGCGGCAAAGGGTTGAGTAAAAGGTCCTGGAGTACTGGAATGCAAAGCTAGTAGCTAGGAGTACTAGATCATCAGGGCCCCCTCAAAATCCAACCTCTGCGGTCCTCGTCCCGAGGGGTGGGCAACAGGAAGTAGGGGACTGACTGATGGGGTGATGTACGGTGGGGACTTGGTGTACCCCACGACCGCTACGGCTGCCGAGAAGGCCCATCAGTAACCCCGAAAACTGGCAGAAGAGGCTCTGGTATTTTCCCCCAGGGACCTACTACGGTAGGTACGGGATTGGCGATCCCGGGGTCCCTAGCCACTCACCCTCATTTCATCCCCTTCACCTCCAACAACTGTGCCACGCTCTGCTACTGCTGATCAGTATGCATCACCTTCTTCCCCTTCTAGTTTTTTATTATAATTATTAGCACTTAAGGTCTTAGGTTTATAACTGCTGTCTCACCAGCAGGGATCTCTCCTATCTCCGTGGTTCTGTCCCACGGTTTCCAGCGCGGCTTCCGACATGTGTGCTCTCCGGAGGTCTCAAAAGTGAAGGTTGAGCGGACCCTATGTGTAGCCTTAGGTGCGGAGCCCGTCCACACCGTCAAGTACACCCACGTAGCTCCTTGAGGGCCCGGTCTGTGTTAATCTCCCGACGGCCGTGTTGCCGCTGGGTTAGTATCACGGACCGGACGTGTTACCGCTGACGGAACCCCTTTGTAATCAACCACAAGTCCCCTGAATCCGCGTGTGCTCTTTATGCGCAGCGCGGCCTAAAGTGGGGAGCCACAGGCAGTTATTCCTGTGGTAGGGGAATAAAGCCGGGGTGTGCGTGGTGAACGGTTTACCCATACGGACAAGCAGTGGATATTGAAGGGTAGCTTTTCTGAGGTACAAATGAGACCGGTCATGGGTGGGGTCCCCATGACGGCACAGACCGTGAAGATTCGGTGTCTTTCTTTCTTTAACCCCCGGATGGCAGGCTGACGCCGACGGTTCCGGATGGGGGTCTATATCATCATGTCTCCGCGCAAAACCTCCTTCATTGACCCTTATTTATTGATGACCTTGGCATGTGATGGCAAAGCGTTTAAGGATATTAGTCCATTTTATATAAAACGTGAGCTCGATAAGATCAGTGGCCCTGTCAAAAACGCTACCCGTCTCCGAGACGGCAGCTTACTATTAGAGACCACAACAGCGGACCAATCTAAAAAACTGCAAAAAGCGTCTTTGTTGGGCTCCTACCCTATCCGGGTAGCCCCACACAAAACGCTCAATACCTGCAGAGGAGTAGTCACCACCTCCAGCTTAGATGGTCTAGCAAATGAAGAGATAGTAAGTTGCCTCTCCGACCAACTTGTTTGTCAGGCGTACCGGCTAACACGGAAGCAAGATGGCAAGGAGTACCCACTACGTACGGTTTTTCTAACTTTTGCTGGGACTAAGTTACCCGAGTACATCTATTGCGGCTGTGAACGTGCAAGTGTCCGCCAGTATGTCCCGAACCCCATGCGCTGTTTCCAATGTCAGCAGTTCGGACACACTAAGGTCGCGTGTACCAATCCTGCTCTTTGTGAGCAATGTGGCCTAGCGAAACACGACGACCCAAACTGCAGTCGAACACCATGCTGCGTGAACTGTGGCGGTAGTCATCCCTCCAACTCGCGACAGTGCCCTAGATTCATGGACGAAAAAAGCATTCAGGAACTACGTGTAAAAGAACGCCTGACTTTTCCAGAGGCACGACGGCGCTTTGAACAACTAAAGCCTGCTACCACTACTGCTGGATATGCATCAGCAGCTCGCCGTACTCCTAATACCACTGTTGCTGTTCAACACGTCCCTGTCGCCCACGCATCCACGCAGACTGACCTTGTAGCCGTTAAACCCACGTCTCAGACTGTTTCTATATCCACCAGCACAGCCTCCGCTTCAGCCGTACAGACTCCAGCCACCAAGCCATCACCGGGTAACAACCATCCCGTAGTAAATGCGAAAATCCGATCCCGACCACAACATAGATCGCGAAGTCGCTCGCCTTCTGTTAGATCCCGGTCTCGTTCTACGAGCCGTAGGAGTTCTGACTCCCGATCATCAGCGGAGTCACAGGACGCTAACGATTTTCGAATCGTAGGGCCCAAATCAGCCAAGGTCAAGAAAAGGTTAAAACGGCCCGTTAAAAACTCTTGATGGAAATAATCCAGTGGAATGTCAATGGTTTTCGAGCTCGTGCTCAAGACCTACAACATTTAGTTTCTCAACGGTCACCATCAATTATTTGTCTCCAGGAAACCCACTTACATCCCAATCACTCGTTACACCTTCACTCTTTTTCGGCATTCAGAGGCGATTCTCTTGCAGGTATGCGTGCAAGCGGTGGCGTTGCTACCTTAGTGGCGCGTAAAACTCCGCCGCCAAGGTTCCTCTCACCACACCATTGCAAGCTGTGGCCATACGGATACAGCTGGAGAGCATCAGTTTTACCATCTGTAGCATGTACCTGCCGCCGCTCAGTATAGTTATAGAGCGGGATCTTCTAGCTCTATTGGCTCAGCTCCCCTCACCACTACTCCTTGTGGGAGATTTGAATGCCAAGCACACGCTTTGGGGATCAGACACCGATGACCCCCGTGGATGCCTCCTCGTAGACGTCTTCGATAAGTCTGACCTGCTTCTGCTAAATACTGGTGACCCGACATTCCTATTATCCGCTTATGGTACACATTCCGTACTAGACCTTTCTTTCTGCAGTCCGTCATTAGTACCACTACTTGAGTGGTCAGTACTTTCCGACCTCTTTGGCAGTGATAATTACCCCATTAACATTCATTTTTCTGGCCGCCAATGTGTACCTTCTCGACATCCTCGCTGGATTATTTCCAAAGCTAACTGGGGAAAATTCCAATCCCTCATACACCTCATCGACGATGGTTTCGACACCATTGATGAAATGGTCGAATACTTTACTTGCTCGATCCTGCTCGCAGCAGAATCCAGCATTCCTCGAGGTTCACCTACACCACGTCGTATCCCTGTACCGTGGTGGTCTGAGGAATGCAGTTTGGCAATCAAAGCACGCAAACGTGCTTTGCGCGTTTTTCAGCGGCACCCGACGGAAGGGAACTTCGTCGCCTTCAAACGTTCTCGCGCTAGGGCACGCTTTATACTGCGCAACGCAAAGCGTAAATCTTGGGAAGCTTATGTGTCTTCGCTTTCCCGGCGCAGCTCTACCCAACAAGTATGGCCAGCTGTTCGGCGGATGTATGGCAAGTATCGCCGGACGGTAATTCCCGGCCTTGCCATCAACGGTTCCATGTGCACCACCGAGCAGGACATAGCTGAAGCCCTAGCTAACACATTTGCTGCCACGAGCCAAACTGCCCGCTATGACGCTCTCTTCCTGCCTATTAAGGAAAAGGCGGAGCGGGTACCACTTAATTTTAATAGTGACTGCACCGAGCCGTACAACCAACCTTTTACCGCAGCCGAGCTCGCCCATTCTCTGGCGTTAGCAAAGGATTCTTCTCCAGGTCCCGATGACGTACACCGACAGATGCTGCTACATCTTCCATCTGAGGCGCGATGTTTCCTTTTAAACATCTATAACCGCATTTGGCATGAGCGGGTTTTCCCTTCCTCCTGGCGAGAGGGTATTTTCATCCCCATCCCTCGAGCCGGAAAGGACCGCACGCTACCATCTAGCTACCGCCCCATTTGCCTGACGAGTGTCATCTGTAAGACCTTCGAGCGAATGATAAACGCTCGGTTAAATTGGTGGCTAGAAGAACATAACCATCTGTCCAACTTGCAATGCGGTTTTCGTCGCCATCGCTCAAGTGTCGATAATCTAACACGCCTTGAGGGGTATATTTCCGATGCGTTTCTACTGAAACAGCACGCCGTGGGCGTGTTCCTCGACCTGGAGAAAGCTTATGACACCACCTGGCGGTACGGCATACTCCGTAACCTACATGGTTACGGTATGCGTGGTCATCTACCCGAATTCCTATGTAACTTTTTAAAACTTCGCCATTTTCGGGTTCGCATAGAAAACACGATATCACGGGAGCGGATACAGGAGAACGGCGTACCTCAAGGGTCAATTTTGAGCGTCACCCTTTTTGCCGTAGCGATTAACGGCATCTCTAGTGCCGTTCGAAGTGGAATTCCATCATCCCTCTATGTTGACGACTTCGCAGTTTATTATAGGTCTGCCAACATAGATCACATTGAGCGCCAACTGCAGCTGACCATTACCCAGCTAGCAGCTTGGGCGCTTCAAACCGGCTTCCGTTTTTCAGCTGCGAAGACGCAGTGTATCCACTTTCACCGCCTACGAGGTATTCACCCGCCTCCTGATCTTCATTTGAACGGCACACCCCTGCCATTTGTCTCGCACCTGAAGTTCTTGGGCCTCTACTTGGACCGACAACTCAATTGGGAGCACCACATTCGTCACCTTCGAGCCTCTTGCGATCGTTCTCTTCGGGTGCTAAAGGTATTATCAGGAGCATCTTGGGGGGGGGGGCGATCGCACGGTAATGTTGAGGCTGTACCGCTCTCTGGTTCGGTCCAAGCTGGACTATGGCAGTTTTATTTATGGCGCAGCAACCGCCTCTAAACTTCGCCTTATAGACACCGTGCATCATACTGGCATCCGCCTTGCCACAGGAGCTTTCCGCACCAGTCGAGTCGACTGCCTGTATGCAGACTCAGGCGAACCTCCACTCCATATTCGTCGCTCGCTGTTACTCTGCTCATACGTTTTGAAGTTGGCAAGTTATCCCAATCATCCTTGTTTTAAACCAGTTCTGTGTCCAGATTTAGTCCACCTTTATATGCGCCCTGGTTCTCGGACTCGCCCCGTGGGAATAAGATTTCGGGATCTACCACATTCGCACGGCCTCCGAATGCCTCGCGTGGAGAGGTCGTCCATCTGCCCCTATCCTGCATGGCAGCTCAATCGTACGCGGTTCGATCTCGCTCTTTCAAACAACTCTAGACTCGCTACTCCACATTCGGTGTTCCAACAACTTTTTTCCGAATTACTGGGCCGTTACCCTAACTATGTTCCAGTCTTTACAGACGGTTCTCTGTTAGGTAACGCTACGGCTTGCGCGTTCTTCGTTAACGGTGAGGCTCACAAATTTCGACTTCTGGACTCAACTTCGGTCTTCTCAGCAGAGCTGTATGCAGTCTACTATTTGCGCCTTTTTATTTGCAAGTTAGCCCCTGGCTCTTTTATTGTTTGCACCGACTCTCTCAGTGCTCTTCAGGCCTTGAAACAGCATACTGCCGCTCACTCTCTTGTTTTAAAAATACAGGCCCAGATCTCGCAAATGCTCGGTCGAGGATACCATTTTGTTTTTACTTGGACCCCAGGCCATGTGGGCATTTCCGGGAACGAGGAGGCGGACGCGGCTGCTAAGTCTGCTTGCCGTTTGCCCCGGAGTTTAACAACCACGGTGCCATTCCAGGATGTGCAACGTTTTTTCCGTCGCCAGCTCTTATCTGCTTGGCAACAATCCTGGACAGCTTTAGAAGGCACACAACTCCGGGCAATAAAGGAAAGCGTACAACCCTGGCTAACTTCCTGCAGGGATAACCGGCGAGCCGAGGTGATACTCACCCGGCTGAGAATTGGGCACACACGAGCAACTCATGGCCATCTGCTAAGAGGGGAACCGGCCCCTGTGTGTGCTCCGTGTGCAGTACGCCTCACGGTGCGGCACGTATTGCTGCATTGCCCGCAGTACGCCCGCGTTCGCCAGTCTTTGGGCTTGGGGACTAACTTGCAAGGTGTTTTAGGTGACGACCCAGTGGCCGTGGATAAGGCACTGCGGTTTGTTTTTAAAATAGGTTTTAATAAACAAGTGTGACTTGTATTTTATATTTATTACTTTTGGCGTTTTTAAAGTATTAGTCTTTAGGTCGTTTTTAATGTCTTTTTTTAACATTTGTGTGTTTTTATGGATTTTACCTTTTTAACTAAATTTTTATAGTTATTAGGTTTTAGTGCTGACTTGGGGCCCAAATGACCTTGTTGTCGACGGGCCCTTAAACACCACACACTCACTCACTAGATCATCAGGCGGTTCCACCGAGGGTTTTCGGTAGTTCCCGCGGGGTTGACGCACACTAAGTGGCGTATCTACTTCCATCTCATAATGGCGGGGGGCGGTTAGTCATATGGTATCGTTCTAATGCAAACACCCGCGAGCGACGTATTGTCTGCCGGTATTAGAGGAGTAGTTATGACTCCTGTAGACCCTCGAGGTAAACTGACCTGATATAAAAAGTTAAATACATTTGAAATAGACTTTTGAATCCACTGTGTTGTTTGATATTAGTTTTTATAAACTACTTTTAATCACGTTTATTATTCTATGTCAGAACACTGAAGAAACAGATTAATTAAACATTCCGTGTAGGGCGCATAGGGGAATGAAAAGAACGAGTGACTTTTAAATGCTCGTCCTACATGCTGCCATTGAAATTCCATACATCACCATAAGGAACCAAATACTGATAGCAACATGTTAATTAATTTAAAATAATGGTGTATCATATCTAACATTCATAGATTCTTCAAAACGTTATTCAACAGACACTGTGTGTTCAAAATAGATCTGCAATTCTGCAGTAAGTTTTTGGTATCATTGCTTATTTACTAGTTTTACAGAATTACACAAATTTGCTTCCTATTGAAGAGGATTCAAATCCTTTTCGCGAAAAATAAAAATATACAATTTAGTTCATACTTAAATGTCTGAAATAAAATGCGAGTATCCTAATAAAACTCATTTGTTTTTCGGCATATAAATATTTGCTAATATTTATGATGTAAATGATATCTTAAATAGGGGAATATTTTATAGCATTTTTGTGGCACAGCTTCAGAAGATGCTGCATCCCAAATTTTCTTTTTATTAAATGTTTGTTTTTAAGTTATACTGATCGAAATGAACATTCATTATTTCTCTCTCTCCCTCCTTCCCTCCCCCACCTCTCTCTCTCTCTCTCTCTCTCTCTCTCTGTGTGTGTGTGTGTGGGTGTGTGTGTATGTGTGTGTGTGTGTGTGTGTGTGTGTGTGTGTGTGTGTGTGTGTGTGTGTGTGTGTGTGTGTGTTTTTCATCCTCCGTGATCTCTGGTTCCCGAAGTGGCACGTTCCAACCCGGCAGATGGTGATGAATTCCTTTCCGACGTAAAAAAAAAATTCTCAGCATGGCATCCTCCAGAAAGAAAGTAAAATTCGTCGTCCCAGACACGTAAAAAAAAGTAAACTCAAGCCTGAAAAAAGCCTTCAGTGCAAAATTAAGAGACATTTCACACCCAATATGGAATGGGTCTCTGTGAACCACAACAGTTGAGGAGCGTCGGTAAATAAAGTCAGTTTCTATGTGTGTACTCATATGAGTGTGTTTGTTTATTTGATTATTGCTTACTGGACTGATAACATAAACATAAATTCGGTTAAATACGAAACTTGATATTTAGATTCAACATCTTCGAAAGATGATCTCGAGGGTTTTCCCAACATCTCCCTACCAGAAATTAATAGAAAACGTATTTATTTTTACATCGTTAAACATAGCTCTATTTATTGCGATTTAAGTACGATATAATGATAACTTATCAATCTCTCATACGTTTTACTAATAAATTACACAGAAGAATTCAACATGTAAAGGACAGCTGGCGGGCAGAGCTAGAGAGAACGCTCGTCAACATAGGCTACATAGGCTCTGGCATGAGATAGAAGGAAATGTAAAGGGTCTTTGACAATTATTAAGAATGTGATAGAGGACATTGACAGACAAGTGATGTGGGGAAATCTGATATGTAAGAAATCACTAAATGTATACCTGTAAATAAAGACAGAAGGGGGAAGGGAAACATATATAGACATATGTGATAGGTATGAGAGGGGGGGGTTTAGCTTGGTTAAGGACAGGAGTCATATTGAGATGGGGTTCACCAAAGGAATGGATTCTATGTGAAAAGAAAATAAGTTTAGCACATTATGCAGTGGAGTGTAAAGAAATTGAAAACTTGAGGAAATTAATATGGAATAAGAAATGGGATAATAAGGGGGCTTACATAGTAACAATAAAAATGCTTACGTTGAAAGGAGAGAAAAATAAGGGAAGTGGGGAAATTTGCTGACAAAGTCAAAGAGAAATGAGTTAGAGAAATTAGAGAAATAGAAGACAAAATCAGAACATTACGTCAAGGTCGTATAAGGGCTAGGATAGAGGTTAACGGCCAGGGAGCCAACACCACTATCAGCCCGTAATATAAACAGCGTACAAATTTGTACCTAGATTAGAATTGTAAAACTTGTAATTGAGATTGTAAAACATGGAAGTACAAATAAACATATTTCATTATTATTTATTAATAAATTATCCAGACACAAATGAGACGACTTCCCTAACCTACTTTCATTTATTCTCATTTAACTCCTGTTTGCAGTTAACCTTTAAACTTAAAAATCCAATTAAGAGGGCATTCCAGGCGAAAACCTATTTCTGGTTGAGTATAGCTTTCCAAACAAAATCCTTGCCAAATCTAAGCATTTGTTGAACTAGCAATTTTTAAGATTGTTTAATATTAAAGAATGCTTAAATTATAAATCACTTGTCGTAAATAATAGGATGGGCACTATAAGTTCATGTTAAACAGAGCTCCACTTATGTTTCCATCTCGGTCGTTACTTTCTTTTGTCCCTTCAAGTCGGACAGAGAACAATCATACTGCGCTGGTCAAATATTAACACTGTCGATGACAACCACTTTACTGCACGTAGAACCCTGGGCAAATATTATGACAATTGACTGTCCAAGCGAAGAATTGTGCTAATGTCTTGTACAGTTGCTCTAGTATAATTGGAAGCGCTCGAGTATCTGTTACAGAGTGCCCTGTAAACTAACTTTGTACAATCCCTAGAAATACCTAGCAGAAACGCTTGCAGGATACTTGGCTTTATATCAGCACGTCGTCCAGCTTCACATAACTCGAATTACCTGTTCGATTTAAGAGAATTAAAATCAAATGAGTGCATACATCATGCTTTTTATGTTTCATTTGTCTGTTATACGAGAGCGTCACTTCCAAGCAATGAGGCGTTCCAAAAAACTTTTTCTAATGCTTAAATTTACTGCGTATTCTTTCACTTCAATTTTAGCTGAAAAAATTCTAGAATATTTATTTGAAGGAACAATTTCTTGAGAATAGACGTTACTATAAAGCTCCAGCATGCATAAAATCAGAGGAATTAACGCAATTTGTGAAATTTTGTGTCTATATTTACATAACGCATATGAAGGAATATGATTTTGTAATAACAATTTATTAAAGATATTTATTGAAATTCATGCGAATAAATACACGGCTCACTTTACTATAATGAAAATCATTCAAGTGCAGACTTAAGACTCAAAACATATCAGAAAATAAATAACAGCAACTGATTTTCCGAAAGGTATTATATATTTTGGAAAAGTTTACTTTGCTCACACTGTTTTAAAGCCGCATTCTTGGATTGCATTTCTGGAAAGAGAAAAACCTATTAAAGAACATAATTAGGGTTTTATGTAAAGCTTCGTAGAAACTTGCAAATTTTCTATTTGCGATAGTCAGAGCCATCTCTCTACAGTAAGAAGGTTTCTATAGAGAGTTTGTTAATTGACATAATAAATTCATATCCATCCAGTTAATGTGCACTAAAAAGATTTAAAAGGGCGTCTACTTTATAATATAGTTTATAGTAATAAATTTACCATCCTTTGTTGTCCTTGGGCTTGGAGAACTTCCTGCCGATCTGTTGACCGTTATAGTTAGCCGTCCAAGTGGCGATTACGTCTAATTTAGCTTGGCTTAGTCGGCCGCTTGCGAGGCCATCAAAGCTAAGCTGCTGGCAGGCCGGAAGTGCAGTAGTAATTAGGTTATGGTTCCAGTTTTGAAGTTAGGTAAATGGGCTGGGCACTGCTACCCGGTCTCCTCCGACAGTGACCAGGCCCTCCTGCGAGGTTTCCTGTGATCACAGCGTTCCAGGTGTACACCAGTTGGTTGGTATGATAGGCTAACTTGGTGTGTATGGTCGTCGCTATGTGTTGTTCCCCTTCCATAATAAAGACAAAAGTAATAACGGATTCCGTTTCAGAAAACTAAAATTATTTGAAAGTGTATCTAAATAACAAGCAATATCTCGGAAACGATTAACTAAACAAAAGTTGGAAATTAATTGTTCTTTCACATTAGCCGAGTTGGCCATGGTAGCTCAATGGTTAAGAGCAACTGGACGGAGACGGAGAGATTCGTCGTTCAAATCCAGGCTAAGGCAATGCATTTTTCAGTCTCACTTTATATTTCTGAAAAGGAATTATTAGAATGGGCTATATCTCTTTAACGAGCTCTACTTTTTGTGCAGTAAGATATCGTAATCTCCTACGATTTTAGATTTGCTAAAATCATTCACAATGGAGAGCACTTCAGAGAGTATTCCCTGAAAAGTCAAGATACAACTGAGTTTGTAAAGTTTGTTGTATCTTCGGTACTTTAATAGAAATGCTAGAAGTGTATGAGTCACTGACATCACAAGATATAAATACGAAACAAAAATCAAAGAAAGACAGGGGGGAAGAAGAATGCAGAGAAGCGGTGACAGTAGTCGTCAAAATAAATAAGGGTAAAAGAGTTTTATGTAAACGTTGATTTGATAAATATACAGAAATAGTACAATATTGTGGTAATACTTTATTAATGCCACATAATTGGTGGCCCCGAATTGATCAGAAGCGGACGTTAATTATATCGAAGAGATGACCGAAAATACCAGCTCTGGACAAGCTTCCAATACCGATGCGGGTGATGATGAGATTAGTAAAGTTACGATTAAGATTCCGTTGTTCTGGACCGATAAACCGGAAATCTGGTTTTAACAGATCCAGGCAAAATTCTCAATTAATAAAATAACATCCGAAGAGACTAAATTCAATTACTTGGTGTCTCAGTTAGGTCCAAAATATGTATTATATGTATTATAAATATGATTATATTTTTATTAAGTTCATTTTTATTCAGGGGTATATTTATTAATCTATAAATCAAACTATTGAAAACAGCAAAATTTAGGTGAAAATGGTTAACCATTTTGTTTTTATGTAATTATCAATATGAGTAGACTTTCTATAAATACCAAAGTTTAATTTATTAGTATTTCTTAGTATCTTTAGATCTTGAAAAGGAGGAAACCCATTAATTTCAGTTTCTAGTGTAAATTTTATAGCTTTAATTTGCAAATTTAGTAATTTTAAACAATCCGGAGAATTTATAAGAAAATCATCATCATTTTTTATAAGATAATTGAAGTTTTAAGTTACAAATTCTTATATTTGTGTATAAGAGTTCTCAATATTTTAGGGAAGATGAAGTAATGCGAATAAAGAGATTAATGCCAGCCATTGACTTAGGGGACTTAACAGAAGCATTTATAAAGAATATTCCGAAGAAAGGATATTTTGCTGTGAGGTAATTTTCTGCAAAATCTTCGCATCCTATCCTCGGAACTCGAACTAAAATAATATAAAGTTGGCATTTTACATACTTCTTATTTTTTGAGTAATACCGCTTTCCCTATCTACCTCTCTCACACAGACATGCAGGCGGTGACCTTTTTTCAAATATCCTGTTCTTTTTATTTCAGGGGCCTTAAAGTATTTTCGTTAATATCTGACATTGATCCTTAGGACTGAGTGAAGTAATTCTCTTACAATATTTGCATAACAGAAAAAGTAGATTTATGCTGTAGGAGAAGAAGATGGCACACTTATAAAAAGTAAAAAACAAAAAGTATTATGAAAGGAGGGAAGGTGGTTCAATAGGATAGGATATTCCACGCATTAGTCACCTCTTTCCGGGAATTTCCCAAGAGGATATGCATAGCGGATACCGTCCTTAAATTTCAGTTCCTCACAGAAGCGGTAATAAAACGGGACATGCGAGAAGCTCGGTCCGATAAGGTTAGATGAAAAGTCATAGCTAATCTCAAATGTAATTCCCTCTGGTATATGCCAAAGCAAGACCTTAAGGTCAGAATTAATATCCTCGGAAGCAGAGCTTCAGAGCTACCAAATCAATGCTGGTTATTAGCTACCAGGGAGGGTACTAGTTTCGGTGTTTGTTCTGCCCACACAAGGCAAACAGGCTGTCTGTGTATATGTGTCTCGAATGGATTCATAATGTCTGGGTGAGTAGGTGCGGAAAACATATCGGAATTATAGAACTTTGACAGTTGGATTCCATTTGGACCTTTGTTTATCCTGACAGGTCTGCTAATGGATTTCAGATCTCGGATATTTTCAGCGGGATTTTAGCTTTTCCTTGTTCATTTCCTCACCTCCTACACGTCTCTTTTACAATGGCGTCTCCTTACTACAACACACCAGTTATATTTGAAGTATATTCTTAATATAACACAAAATTATGTAAATGTAAATATAATATGTAAATTTTTATTCTGCAAGTTGTAAAACATATTGTGAAGTCCTCTTCAATCTGGCTGGCTTGTATAAATCTGTTGGCATATAATTAAGAAACAGTTAACAAAAACACAAAACTTCGTTCTGTTATAAGGACTACTAATGCCCTTGCTATAAGTCTCGTGATAGCTGTAATAGTGTTGGTAGTGAAATAAATAAACATTCTTTTGATACCATAGTTTTCGAGTTTGTCTAGCGGGTTCTGCCTGTAGCGTCCGCCATATTGTAAGGTTATTGAGGTTCGGGGTGAGTGGGTATATGGTGTTTTAGGGCCCGTCGACAACGTCATTTATAAAAGTAAAAGTAAAGCTGTAATACCTACAGATCAAACAAAAAGTGGAACTTGAGTTTGATTTATATAAATAGGCTTTATGTTAATTATGGTTGTAATAAAATTAACTGCCCCTATAATACTAGATATACCTGCTAAGTGAAGGGAAAAAGTTGTTAAATCTACTGGGCTCGAAGTCAATACTTAAACCTAAAACCTACACAAATTTAGCTAAAAAAGTACAATAAAATAAAAACACTCAACCATTAAAAGGACATAAAAACCATGTAAAAACTAATAATTTAAAATTTCTAAAATTAATAAATATAAAATACAAGTCAGACTTGCTTATTAAAACCAATTTTAGCAACAAACCGCAGTGCCTTATCCACGGCCACTGGGTCGTCACCTAAAACACCGTGCAAGTTAGTCCAAGCCCAAAGACTGGCGAACACGGGCGTACTGCGGGCAATCGAGTAAAATATGCCGCACAGTGAGGCGTACTGCACACGGAGCACACACAGGGGCCGGTTCCCCTCTTAACAGATGTCCATGAGTCGCTCGTGTGTGTCCAATTCTCAGCCGGGTGAGTATCACCTCAGCTCGCCGGTTATCCCTGCAGGAAGTTGGCCAGGGTTGTACGCTCTCCTTTATTGCCCGGAGTTGTGTGCCTTCCAAAGCTGTCCAGGATTGCTGCCAAGCAGATAGGAGTTGGCGACGGAAAAAACGTTGCACATCCTGGTATGGCACCGTAGTTGTTAAACTCCGGGGCAAACGGCAAGCGGACTTAGCAGCCACGTCCGCCTCCTCGTTCCCGGAAATCCCCACATGGCCTGGGGTCCAAGTAAAAACAAAATGGTATCCGCGACTGAGCATTTGCGAGATCTGGGCCTGTATTTTTTAAACAAGGGTGTGAGCGGCAGTGTGCTGTTGCAACGCCTGAAGAGCACTTAGAGAGTCAGTGCAGACGATAAAAGAGCCAGGAGCTAACTTGCAAATAACAAGGAGCAAATAGAAGATGGCATACAGCTCTGCTGAGGAGACCGAAGTGGAGTACAGAAGGCGAAATTTATGAGCCTCACCGTTAATGAAGAACGCACAACCCGTAGTGCTACCTAACTGAGAACCGTCTGTATAGACCGGAACATAGTTAGGGTAACGGCCCAGTAGTTCGGCAGAAAGTTGTTGGAAAACCGAATGTGGAGTAGCGAGTCTAGAGTTGCTGGAAAGAGCGAGATCGAACCGCGCACGTTCGAGCTGCCAAGCAGGATAAGGGCTGATGGACGACCTCTCCACGCGAGGCATTCGGAGGCCATGCGAATGTAGGAGGTCCCGAAATCTTATTCCCATGGGGCGTGTCCGAGAACCAGGGCGCATATAACGGTGGACTAAATCTGGACACAGAACTGGTTTGAAACAAGGATGATTGGGGTAACTGGCCAATTTCGAGACGTATGAGCAGAGTAACAGCGAGCGACGAATATGGAGTGGAGGTTCGCCTGAGTCTGCATACAGTCAGTCGACTCGAGTGGTGCGGAAAGCTCCTGTGGCAAGGCGGATACCAGTATGATGCACGGTGTCTAAAAGGCGAAGTTTAGAGGCGGTCACTGCGCCATAAATAAAACTGCCGTAGTCCAGCTTGGACCGAACCAGAGAGCGGTACAGCCTCAACATTACCGTGCGATCGCCCCCCCCCCCAAGATGCTCCAGATAATACCTTCAGCACCCGAAGAGAACGATCGCAAGAGGCTCGAAGGTGAAGAATGTGGGGCTCCCAGTTGAGTTGTCTGTCCAAGTAGAGGCCCAAGAACTTCAGGTGCGAGACAAATGGCAGGGGTGTGCCGTTCGAATAAAGATCAGGAGGCGGGTGAATACCTCGTAGGCGGTGAAAGTGGATACACTGTGTCTTCGCAGCTGAAAAGCGGAAACCGGTTTGAAGCACCCAAGCTGCTAGCTGAGTGATGGTCCGCTGCAGATGGCGCTCAATGTGATCTATGTTGGCTGACCTATAATAAACTGCGAAGTCGTCAACATAGAGTGATGTTGGAATTCCGCTTCGAACGGTTGATGTTCGTAACATCGCCCACTAGTTTGGCCGTCCATTCTCCAGCTCTGACATTTCTCGACAGCGGGCTGTTGCCAGTTCTTTAGCAGAATTTCAAACAGAGGAACATGCGTATTTTAAATATTTCACGCATTCACAGATTTCACGAACTAGAAGCCACATTATTATAATAGCGGTAATAATAGGACTTACGGACACTAAAAAACGGAATTTACGCACGCACAAAATACAAAAGGAACTTCGCCAGCGCAAGCAACTAAAACCACGTGGTCCAAACAAAATTAAACTGGCAACACGCTGTTGGATTCGGAAGCCACGGCTAGCAGCGACAATGCTGATTGGCGCTAGCAGACAGTTTTAACTTCCTGACCACGACACCGGATGTAGACATTCCCAGTACTACCAACAGAAGCAGTTAGCGCGCGAAAACGGTGTGAAAGAAATATTCAAATAGATTGGTGTTGTAATGAATATATTGCATAATAATGAAATTGCAAGTTGGATTTCAGTGTTTTAAGGCTACTTTCAATCTGAAGATAATTTTGAGGGTATGTTTTCAATTACTCATTACTGTATGTTGGTACTGTTCCCCCTCCGCCTCCTGCAATCGCAAAACATCAGAGGCAGAGATCCAGCGGCCGTACTGTACAGTATTATTATCGCCTACTGTTAGATATTTGGAACATTGCTTAGAAATAAGCTGTTTATTTTATTTTAAAGTTATTAACACGTAAACAATGGGACAAAGTAAAGAAGAAGGAAGCAGTGACAGTCACATGAACGTTGCAACACGAGGTTTTAAATTAATAGGTACTACTGGTCTCAACAATCTTCCTCATCGGCAGTCAGCAACCATCTCCATCGGAAAGTCAACCTCCTCCAATGACAGATCAGCAGCCATCGACACGGACAAGCGCAGTAGCTTTGTTACTCCGGTATCACCAAAACACATCATGCCACTACCCAAATCAAGGTTGAAGAGGGTACAGCCCAGAAATAGTAATAGGGCGAGATAAGCCCATAGTGAGATAAACTCATGGTCAAATAAGCCCTAAAATCTCCTTAGTAGTAGCTCCGAGAGGTGCATAGTTTAAATCCCGGCTATAGCACTTAATTTTTCAGTCCGACTCTACCTATCCAAAAAGGTAATCTGTACACGGTTAGTGAGGATGGCTGATTAATTTGCATGAATTAAAGTAATAATAGGGGTTTAACTTGAAGCATTGGGATTTAAGTATTTACAACAATAAGTCGCCTCAAATGGTACATATTTCAATGTATATGAGAGTCCCTAGTGGTTTACCGGAAAAATACGGGTCAGTTGGAGAATGTGGTTCAAATTCTGGCCACGGCATTGAATTTTTCAGCCCATTTATACTAAGTTTATAGTTTGCTTTATAAATGCTCCCCGAAATTCTTTTGTAATATTTTTGCCCTAATGCACTTTTAGCAAATATATCCCTGGACCAGCTTTCCTTCTCATTTATTGTTGTTGTTTTTTTTAATAATAATGGAGCATCCAGGCATTGCTTGCAAAATTTGACTTGGTGTTGGATCGTTTTGGCTGCTTTATTAGTAGGGACAAATGGGTGAAGGGCGATGCTCCAATATGCAATTATACTCATTCGAGTCCATCTATGCACACGCTGAGCTTAAGCTTAACCTTGAGTTAAAGGTAGAAACAGTGGTTTCACTGTGTCTCCCTATAACCTGAGAGTCTGCTGCCCGAATTTTGCAATAACGTTCAAACTACAGCTCACCCGCCTCTGTAGCGCATCTGGTAGCGTTTCTATCTCACATTTAAGAGGTCCAGAGTTTGAAACTTGGTCAGGGAGAATTATCTGCTTCAGATTTTCTCCGAAGTTTTCCCTTATTCTGAGAGGTGAATGTCGGGTAACTCTTGGCTCATTTCAACATCATTACATCTATTTCCAACTTAACGTTTGAGGATGTAAATGAAATAAACGCCCTAGGAGTTGCATACACTAATATGACTGAAACCATACTACTATGAATAAAATAAAATATTAGGCTGAGTATAGGCGTAAGCTCCATCTGTAATAAGAACAGGAACTAATCTAGGTTACATATTTTCATATGATAGTTTGAAAAATTTCGTTTTTAAAAATGCTATTAGGAATATATTTTTAATGAAAAATATGAATTGGTATGTTATGTTAGGAAAACCTCCAGGAAACATTTAGGAACAGTTTCTAAAAGCAGGTATATCCATAAAGACCAGAATACATCAGTAGCTGGGTTTTCCGAACCATTTGTAGGCACAGAATAAATTAAATCTACAAAGCCTGTACACAGCACAACCAAAACCACTTATTACCAGAGCTGTATTGAGCCGTGTTCACGACAGCAAGGTCAGAGCACATAGGAAATGGTCAAGCTAAATTATATGTAAATACTGTAAATATTCATTTGAATGTCATGATTCAAAAAACCGATTTTGCCCTACATACATAAATGCAGAAGTCTGAGCACATTAGCAGTGATGCCAACAGCTTTTGTCGAGTGGAAGAGCGCCCCAAATGGACATTCCAGTTTCTTTCTTTAGTTTTCTTAGAGATATGTTGATCTTACTGTTATTTATTTTCCGTATTGTATTGGTTAGGCGTTTGTGCTCAAACCGCTCTGTAGACGTGCCGAAGTGTGACGAGTGGTTTTGCGCTTCCATTCTTTGGTGAACAGGTAATTTGTATTCAAGGGCTCCTTCTCACTGGAAACACTTCGTGCTTCTAAAGTTCACCGTAAAAGTACAGAGAGAAGCAAGGGAGTTCCGTCACTGGCAAGATTGATTACTGGTTGTAAGGTGTACGGTTACTGCGATAAGCCTGGTGGTCTGGAGAAAAGTCATCTAACCGACAGTTGTACTTTCAAAGTAACTCAGTTCTTAAACACTCGTGTGGGAACTACAGTAATCTGCACAAATATATGTTCACAAAGTTGTCTACAATAAGAGAAATAATTTAAAAAACTATAAATTACTACTGCAAACGGAATAAAGCCTTAAATGTTCAATATTACTGCTGGTACTCAAACCAAGTACCTTCAGGTTCTGCACAGATACTCCTATAGCTTGAGTCACATTACCGCTGAGGAGGCCTCTGGCATGTTCCGTCTACAGAACTACACCAAGAGCCAACTAAGCTAGATTCTTTTGGTCAACAGTCATTGAGCATATATTTATTTAGTTTAGAAGAAAATCACATAGCACGTTGTGGCAATTTACGTTCTCCAACGTTAAGTCATACCGGACAATGAATGAAATGGCTGAAATGATGCTCAATTGAGTCCGGAGTCCATGGTACTTAGAGTTACCCGACATTCGTCTATCAGGATAAGGGAAAACCCCCGAAAAACCCTTATCCAGGGTATTCACCCTAACCATATTCGAACTCGGGACCTCTTGTATGTGAGGCAGACACGCTACCATCTACGCTAACGAAGCAGGCACATAGCATTTTGTCAAAATAATAGCAGCAAATAGGAGTTCTAATTTTCACATACAAAAACTAATAGGAGGTGAGAATAGGACGTTAGTCTACAGCCTACTTATCGGAGCCAAGAAATCCTATCGTATTATATTTAACCAAAGCCTTTGAATTATGTGTTATTGTGTGTATGTACATATATGAACTGGTATTTATAATTATTTTCTAAAAACAGAACTAATCCCAACATTATGAACCCTAATACCAACTTTTTTTTTTTTTTTTTTTTACAATCAATGTTTGGCTGCTCTATAACTTCATTATAAAAACAAACAACAACAAAAATTATCAGCAAAACGGTTTAAGGAAGTGGATTAGGAAAACGATACGGAAATAGAAGACCAAATTAAGACTGTCAATAAAGATCGGAAATTCAAAATTGCTTAACGTACTTCTCTTTATATTTTTAAATGTACACATCCACAGAATTAAAGGATTTATAAAATATAGCGCATACAAAATATCTATTTGGGCAGGATGTGAATCGTCATCTTGGGTTTAGCAAGTCAGCGCCTAAAACGAAGCCATTTAGGACAGTGGTACGAAGGAAGAGTAAATTAAATTAAGAATTATTATAGTGTGTATAATTGAAGTGATATTTTATAACCCGAGTTAGATGGCTCCGTGTTAGCGTAAGAAGTTTGTATTTGAGAGAATCCAGATTCGCTTCCTTTGGACTTCCCCTGGGTTTTTCTGCATTTTTGTGTTAGATAGGGGAACAGTATGCATCATTTGTTTCATTCCATTTCATTTTCATGTTTCAGGTGTGCTTCTAGAGTACACGACGTACGGTGGGCCAGATAGAGAATGTGAATGTCCACTCAAAGGAAAAAGTGTTCATCGGGACACCAGAGGGTCACCTGTTCCACGGGTTGTTCATCACGCTCCCTAGGCATCTTCAGTAGTGGGAGGAGTCTTCGAGACTGGAACTGTTAAGAGACCTATGCGCGTCATTGTGACTTCTCTACCTACGGGCTGTATCCTCCCCTGGCTCCTTCATTTCCTTCGTTCGTCAGGGTGTTACCGAAAATAAGTCGCAGTGCTCAGGCTGCCTCATTATCTTGTATAACCTACACAAACATATCTTGAAACCTATGTAGTCGTTGTTAATAGCACTACCCAACAAAGAAAAATCTCTTTATATCTCCGCGATAAAAGTAGGTGATTCTTAATGAAAAAAGATGTGCTAATTTTGAAAATGGCCATAGAAATCTCCTAAGACGTCAGGTTATGAAAGATATGAAACGATTTATTTTCTCACCTACGAGATTCCACATAAGATAGTATGTTACATTTATTATTGTGATATAATGTATTTGGTATACTGCTATATATCATGGTGAATTAAGATTAATTCAAAATGTTTTACATGCATGCAGTATTATTTGGACTACTTATTTATGGGACATACCCGTAACTGTGCTTAAAAGTGTTTGGTAGCATGTGATTGTCTCTTATAGTCATATCGCTTTAGCTTACAAGAAACCAAAATCATCCTCATCATGACTGGGTCCTTAGAACCTTGGTAAATGTTATCCATGACGAAAATGTCCCACTTAAGCAATTCTACTTGTTAATCACAATCGTCACCCAGATTTTCCGGGAAAACCAGTCTAAATGTGAATGGAAGAAATGCATCCTTTCAACAAATTTAAGACCAATGTTTTATAGAATTTTTTTCCCTTTGTGTTTCCAGCAAAACCAAGCACAACTACTCTAAATCATCGCCAAGCTGATAATTACACCGTCTGTAACGCTTTTTCCGAACATACTGTGCTCACGAGTTTTCGATTTGAGACCCAACAGAAATTCCTTCCTCTAAATTTGTGTAAGTTAATTGTGGAAACTTGCCCTTGCAAATATGCAAATTCACCACCGTCTTCGTTGAGTATCTTAACAAAATTCATCAGCACAAGAAAGGGAGAGGAATGGTGTTTATTTCAGATTACCCTCCCCTGGGACACACTCCTGCCGCTTGCCCCAATGTTGATCCACATAATGTTTTTGCGTCCCACGGCTGTCCCCCCCCCAAAAAAAAGAACAATATTTTGTGAATCTCCCTTGTAATCTAAGCAGAAAACCAATTACTTTAAAATCACCACATATTTTCCAACACTGAACCTCCTATTTTAAAACACGTAAAACCTGGGCCATACTTTAAAAACTTTCTTTAAGACTTACAAAATGGAAAACAGAACTCATGGAAGTTCGTTACCAGTATGAGGTAACACGGTCATTAAACTGAACTTTGATGAATCTATAAACAATAGCCAGACTCCAGGATTATGCCTAATTTACTCATAAACCATAGATGTCAATAGAGAAATATATATACTCTTACGTCGGAAAATATTTTCCAAATATCTGATGTCTATTTTGAAACTCTGTACTTTATGTACCACTTACAAGTATTTCCATTGCTGCAAGCTGTAACCTAGAAGTTCAGATTCTTCTTTTGACAAATTCAAGTTGTGTGCCAAATCATTCAAGTCTACTTGCTCTACAAAATGTATTTCACTATCAGAATTTTATGGTTGAAAGTCAGAATCTTTTGAAGTTGAGGGCTGATTAAATTCTCTTCAGAATGTTTTCATCTTTACATTTTGTAAGTATCCGCATAAGTAATCGTGTAGGACAAGGGTAGGCAACCTATGACACGCGTGTTACTGACTGGTGCGCGAACTCGTTTTAGATTATGTATGTCTAAAATATCTAAAACTAGAGAATTTATGTGTCATTTTAAGCACAATTTTCGGAATTTACGTGTAAAAATGGGCTAAAATCATGTATTATCTTTTCGGAGAAAGTACAATTGATATTGTTTTATTTTATATTTGTTAATACAGTCCACTGAAATTCAAGTAGTTGCATTTCTATGTGTTCGTCTCCTTCCAGGCCAATTGTCTGGATTAGCAGGCATTTCCCGCGTTCAAAACTTAGATCTGGTAGCAGATGCATGTTCACTTACTACGAAGTTTTATCTCGCTACCTACACAGGTCATGGTAAAAAGCTCACAATTTTTTCTTTACTCGCTTTCAACTACAAAGTTTCTCACACTGAGAGGTTTCTCTTGTTAATTCCAAGTTTAATTTCTACATGTCCGCTGCTACAGAGTGACACAGCTATCCATTAAATGCCTCAGAAAAGAGTTTTGCATTTGTTATAGTACCAGTGCTAGTACTCCGTAACATCAGTCAGGGTCTTTATGCTATCGTAATGTGAGTTACGATTTGAGGAACACTGAGAAACACAAATCAAACTTCTTCCGACACGAGAACGGCACTCAAAGGAATAACACAAAACTTCTCCTGAATAATTCAAAAGCATCAGTCAAGATAGAACAATAGAAGAAAAGGATTTGAATTTCGAAGTCCAAACGGTTACCATTTGTCCCGCAGCTAACCTCGTTATTTAGACAGATTTGATCAGCTGAGTATTTTTCTTTCACCACAATGGATGTTACGATATCGTGCTGCTTACAAAAGCTGTATACGTACCGCCATACTCCCAAGGAAAAGAATTCATTTCAAAATGTAATAAAGAACGCATAAACGCTTATGTTAAATACGTATATAAAGATAAAACAATAAATTATAAAAATGGACTCGGGAGGAATTTTTAAAAAAATGACACTTTAAATATACGAATGATCATAATTTTTTTACGGACATAATTTTTCGCACTAAAATTTAACCTTAATACATTCTGTTAGCTTAATGTGAAACAAACCCGCCGCAGTAGTTTCATTGTTGGCACTCTTGGTTCCCACCTGTAAGAACCAGGCAAGTGCAGACATGTTCAGTATCGCCTACCACTGCAATGGAGGTAACATGCGAGGAACAATACCCGGCTTTGAAATTCTTGCTTTCGTCTCAACAAATCTTCAGTTGAGGCCTATACAATGTTACAGGAGGCATATGGCCTTCCCTGCAGCACAGCTCAAAGGTGGTTTAAATGTTTAAAGAGGAGAGACAATCAATTTCAAAGGAAGGTGGTCCCGGTGCTCCAGTTACTGCTCTTATGGAAGAAAACATCAACACTGCTGCTGCCATTGTGAGAGAGGATCGACAAATTATCTTAAGATCACTTTCTGAAATACTGAATATGTCATTGGGTGCCACCAACACGTTAGTGACCGACACATTACACATGAGACGTGTTTGTGCACGACGGGTTCCAAGACTTTTGATTCCCGAACAAAAGGACATTCGCATGCAGGTGCACATGCAGTTAAAATTGATGTTAGAGGAAGATCCGGAGTTTCTTTCAAACGTAATCACTGCTGATGAAACCTGGCTACATCATTTTGATCCTGAGAGCAAACAGCAAAGCTCAGTGTGCAAATCTCATTCATCACCAAACCCCAAAAAGCAAAAGTGGTTGCTTCTGCTGGGAAAGTTAAGGTCATCTCATTCTTTGATATTCATGAAATGGTTTATCAGCATGTTGTACCGCCACACACATCAGTAACTGGGCGATACTACTGGGATGTCCTGAAAACATTGCAAGTCCATATCTGGCGCAAAAGACCACATTTCCGTGAAGCAGGCTGGATGCTGCACCACGATAATGCGCGGACGCATATTGCCAATGTTGCTGAACATCTTGCACAAATAAACGTGAAGTGCATCCCTCACCCCCCTTATATTCCGGATCTAGCCCCACCTTTTTCTCTTACCTAACTTGAAGGAACGCCTTCGTGTGAGGCATTATCCATCATCAGAAGCAGTGGTGATGGCTGCAGAGGCGATATTGAACGATCTCTCAAAAATTGTTCCCAGCATGTCTTTGAAGACTGGCAGAAACGCTGGGATAAGTGAATCGCATCAGAGGAGACTATTTCGAGAATGACCTTCAAAATGATGAGGATGAGTAAAGGTACGTTGTCAAGAAAATTTGTTATCATTCTTTATTGAACAACCCTCGTGACTGCGATAAATGTGTTTTCTTGAGAATATAGCAAGCGGTGTTAGATTTCAACGGCCTTACTACTGCTTAGTATGAAATTCCAGCAGGATGCTCATAGTATCTCGTTCTTTCATGTGCTATTGGTCGATCTGACCTACATTTCCATCCACGCACATCACTCCAGTAGTGACAGAGAATCGTTTTCCAACCCAAGTCGTATAACTAAAATCTCTTCCTATATCTCTAGATGTGTTATGTGTTTTTCAGATTCTAGTTAAATGATACTGCTTGTCAAAAGATCTGTACGACAGTGAGGATTTATCCATATTTTTGTATTTGAAACATCTCATATATTATTTATCTGCTTTTGTACTTTTTGAACTGTCTAAAAAAGCATTTCGTTAGACAAATAATACATTTTGCCACGAACCTTCCATATTGAAACGTGTCATAATGCATTATCATGTATGGCATTTTCTCCAAAGGTGGGGTTTATGGTACTGCAAATGTATAGTGTATAACTTCTTAAATAATGTGTTTTATGAACGTGAACTTTTGGCACGTCAGCTCTGGTTGTCCAAGGCTGACGGAACGGCCGATCCATTACAGGCCACCATCTGTACTGGACATCATGGATAGAGCTTAAACTTGCAGGTAATCAATATATTTCTGCTACCCGCCCGCCATTTTGGCTTAACTTTTGAGACAGCATATGCTTTTACTTTTTTTTTTTTTTTTTTTTGTAAACTATCTCAAGTGATACCCAGGACCTCACCACCATCCTGCCACAATAGGCGAAAAAATACGCATACCAGTGCAGACTTCAACAGCAGTGCTGTATGCAGCATACTTTGCAAAACTAACACCAAAACGTGTTAAATCTAAGACTCTTCTGAATGGCATCTTATTTGTCCGTCAACGATAAAAATTTATTTAATATATGCCTGGGATGTGCATAAATTAACGTAAGTTTTATTGCAGTAATGGAGACAATAAGTAGTTAACATAAACGGTTAAAAAAGTGTGGAATGGAAAGTAAGAATTGATGGAAATAATTATTTCTTCCACACTAGGCGTGTGTAGGCTAAGGTTTGAATGAGTAGAGTCAAACTGAAAAATTCAATACCACGGTATGTTGGCCATAGGGAGATCCGTGGTTCAAATCCCGACTATGGCTTTGAATTTTTTAATCTGGCTCAACTCATTCAAACCTTAGCCTACACATACATGGCTAGTGTGGAAGAAATAATTATTTCCATCAATTTGCCTGAATAGCATAGTGGTTTAACTATGAAGCCTGGGACTAAAGCAGCATAATAAGTCGCCACAAAGGTGCGCGTCTCATAGCTTATGAAAACACCTAGTGATCTACGGGGTAACATATGTCAGTTGGAGAATTTAATGTCATGTCGGTATGTTGGCCATAGTAGCTCAGATGATTAGAGTAATCGCACGGAGAGCGGGAGATCCTGGTTCAAATCACGGCTATGGCATTGAATTTTTCAGTATGGCTCTACTCATTCAGAAGAAAGTAAGAAGTCACCCAATGACGGTTACTAAAGTAGAGTTCCCATTAAGGTTGCCAACCTAGGCCAGTACTACAATTCTATACAAGAACTAATTACTTCTACTGGTTTGCAGTATTTCCTTTGAAAGAGATCGTGTTTTGCGATGTGCATTTAACAATCTAACATGTCTACATTTATCATGCTCAATTTCAACGCATACTTGATGTTGACAACAATATGTCTGTCATTGTATTCTTAGATTGCATCAGAAATAAAGTAAGTCTGCACCAACATCGCTCATACTGAAAGCGTGGTTCTCTAATCACTACTGGTAACCATTCCTATAGTGTACTTGCGAACGTGATAAACATGACAACAATTATTTAAATCGCCGTTACTGAAGGTAACTGTTTTCCACGCCCCTCTTCACACTGTCTCCCATTTACAAATTTTTAAATCTTAATCGACGCCATGATAGATTTTTCTTATCCCAGAATAAATGATATACAACTCTATGTGAATTTGAATCAGAAACAAAAATCATATAATCTTCCGTATTAGATGGAGTGATAAAGTCTATAGGACGAGAAATGTATAACTACAAATAATAAGCACTTTAATATTATTATATTAGGTTATATAATATTGCATAACTCAAAGAAAATAGTTTCTTGAAAAGTCTAGTTTTGAAAAAACACTGAAGCTTAAAAATATTCTAATGTTATTTATGTTTGAATCTTGTATTGACTACAGGACAAGTATTGCTGATGACTGTAGGTTACAACTGGCTCACAGTTGTAAGTTTGTTCGTGGTCTCATAAAGCTCCATGATTAAGACGTTAGGAACGTTAAATTTAATGCATTTTAAAGCTTTACCTTCTTAACTGTGTCACTTTAATATCCAAGAGCTGGTAAAGCAGCTTAGCAGCACACATACCTGAAAAGATAAAGTTGACTTCCATTAGTGTAATTCTTATATATATATATATTACAGACTTAATAAGTATTTTCAAATTTCATGATTCATAAATATAATACGCCTCAGTGAAACGCGTTGTTTAACTCGTAAGAATTAGCATTTGAAGTGAGCGAAATTGTTCCTGCCAAATCATGTGGCTGAGACATGAAAATGAATCTAAATGATATGCCACATCCATTAAAAACAAAATTAAACATAATTATACGTAATATAAAAATTGAACTGCTCTACTCACACGACTTTCTCTACTCTTGTACAAACAATAAACGTTTGCAGATATTATTTTATTACTTATTTTCTTGTAGGTACAGATAAAAACATATTAGCTAACGGAGGAATAACTTGCACCTCAACCAGCAATTTGACCTCAAATCCAAAAGAGGAACGGATGAGATGAAGGAACCACAGGAAAGCATGGACTTTAGGAACGAACAGCGTAAGCTATAGAGACGCGCGGAGTTCCCTAATATTCACTAATTACGAGTTGACCACCCTAATGGAAGGCACTCGGGGTGCATAGTCAAATGGTCGGAGGGTCGCTAAGATGTTCCTCTCCGGGAAGAATTGAGGAACGTTTGACTCAGCAGCAAAAGTTTGAACGCGCATCATCTGCCCGCCATCAACCGACTCATAACCTCATAACTCATAACTTCCTATATTAAAGGAAGACAGCTTCGAGAGTTGTGGCGTATTTCAGCCGGGAGCTCGGCCTGCAGTGCATGTGACGTCAGTAAAGTGCCGTGTAATACTAAGCTGCTTATATAAATGCCACTGTGAGTACAGAATCTTAGGGTTCAGTCAGGTGTATCTCACCCGATAACAGCAATGTAGCTGTCACGTACCAAATGGGACTGTTAAATTTAGTGTGACGATTTACTGAAGGACAAATATACACACAAGAAAGACTTGGCTTATTTTAACAAGCATGTTCCCCAAACCAGATTCCGATCTTGTATTCGCTTGCCGCATTACAAATTTCCGAGAATTTACGTTTTCTTTTTTTTTAATTTACATCCTCCAACGTTAAGTCATATCGGACGATGAATGGAATGGGTGAAATGATGCTTTAATGAGCCCAGGGTCCATAGAGCTTAGAGTTACCCAACAATCGTCTTTCAGGATAAGGGAAAACCCCGGAAAAAACCTTTATCCAGGTAACTCACCCTGACTGAGATTCGAACTCGGGACCTCTTGAACGTCAGGCAGACACGCTACCATCTAGGCTACCAAGGCGGGCAGACATTACGTCCTGTAACTGATTAACTAGTTAAAGAAAAATGAAACAGAAAGAGTCGGAAAATGTCCACGTAATTTGAATGGGTCTCCTATAATTTTCAGAGAAAAATACTTTATGTTTTATTTTATTTACCTTATGACATGCCTGAGCTTCAGATAAACTACGAGTTGAAGTTTGATATATTTTCTCACAGCACAGAGCCAATATCATGAATTATCACGCCCAAAATTACATACGATGCTGAGAACCATAAATTAAACTTTCGGCTTCCATGCAACCAAAATTTACTTGTTTCTATGTAGACCTACGGTCATGTGCACCATTCTCATTGTGCATTGGCAGCAATTTGATACCTTGCGCTCTAACTGTAGTAACTGGCTGTTGTCAACTTTGCTGTACAATATTTCAACTTTTTAAAACGTGGGATAGACGACTGTTGCACACATCCTTTCAATTTTAATTATGTTACAAAATTAACGTGAGTCATAAAATTCCTTTGATTGCTCGTTTCGATTTTCTTGAAGATTTGAGGACCAGGTAATGCCCTTATATCACGTAAATAGGAATCTATTTTCAAAATTGATTGTTATAAATAATAAGTCGATTTAAATTTACTGATTTACGTAATCGAAACATTTTACAGACATACATTTTTTTTAGAATATGGGGAGAAGGAGTTTTAAGAACTATTCCGACTCTTGAAGGAGGCACTGAGGTATCGATAAATGAAATTACTGGGAGGTTGAAGATATTTAGGGACCACGTTCACCGCGAATGGAACTTTTAACTTTGAATTCATGCGCTACATCCGTTTATAATGTGATCGGCGAAGTTTCATAAAAATGAAAAACGGTGTTCCTTCAGTGATGTCCCAGATATAATTTCTTCCTTTCGTTTATGATTTTTAGATCTGTAATGGATTTAGGGGGTCATAACTACTATAGAAATTTACGGTAATTTACGGTATAACAGAAAGCTCAATTACGGTTTTAGTCTACAAATTTGTCACATTATGAATACTAATAGTTAAGGAATCATGCAGTATCAGAAAATGCTTGGTGTAGTGAATCTTACAACTAACATTCTTAATTACTTTCCCGAAATTTCACACATCATGCCTGGAGTCATGTTCAGTGAATGGCTAAATTGACATCCCTGCCTGGAGCTTGTCCTTTAGCGATCATGAATGAGTCTCATATTTTCCATTTTATTGGAATGTAAGACAGTTCCAAGGAAAGGTCTATTTCATGGGGAGAGAAATTTTAGGATGCTTTATATTTTCCATTCTTCTTGTCCGCGCACCGCGGAGAACGAGCCTTCGTCAGAGTGAGCAAGAGTTGCACACGTCTGTTGCGCAACGCATCATCGCCAGATTTCTTGCAAAAAATGGCACTTTGAGACAGCTCTGTGCATAGTTTGGGTAAGAAACCCTTTCGAAAACTGGAGTGGGCTAAATATTCTGTGGCGGAAAGAGAATCTGTAGAAAATGAACCTCATAGGAGACCGTGGACAAGCATTACTGGAGCTAACATTGTTGTTATTTGTGACATTGAAGAAGATCGGTGCATAAAGGTATCCGAAATTGTTTTATCCCCAACGAATGGGTTATAAAAGTGTTGAAATAATAAACTAAGTTGAACTCCATTACAAAAAAAAAAAATTCTGCCAGGTAGGTGCCTCGTTGCTCCACCAGGAATACTTGTCAGAGATACCTGCATCGCTACGAGGAGGAGGAAGAAGATTTCTCGAATCACATTTTGATTTGTGACGAAACACGGGTGCATCATTACACCCCTGAGTCAAAGCAAGTAAGCGTGGAATGGCGGCGCGGAGACGAATTAGGTGCGATCAAGGTCAGAAAACGCCCATCTGATGGGAGGATGCTTGCAACCGTTTTCTGGGACTCCTTGGGCGTTTTTCTCTTGGATTTTCTTCACAAACAAAGGACAATTTTATGCAGCCTATTACTGTTACATTTTGGATAAAGCAAAAGCTGCATATCGCAACAAGCGACACCGGCAACCGATCCGAAACGCTATTCTTTTCCATGACAATGCGAAGCCACATACTGCCACTTAAACGCTAAATAAATTGGAGAAAAACTCTGGTCACTTATGGAATATGCTCCTTTCAGTCTAGATTTATCGCCCTCGATTTATCACCACTCAAACAAGACCTAGGAGGACAGCGGTTTGATGATGACGCAAGTGTAGAAGAGTTCTTGCGCAGCTGTTACTGCACAAGTCCTTATTTTTTCTGTAAGGATTGAGTCAAAAACTTGCCAATTCAACGAAGAAAATATGCATCGAAGGCAGGACACTATATAGAAAAGTAACCTGTATATGAGCATTTTTGTTTGTTGATACAATAAATTTTAAAAAATAATGCCCGTTTATATAGAGTTATTTATACAGAACTGACACACTTTCTTTCATTAATTGTTTCAAAACGATTTGTACTAGCGAACACTTATTATACCTAAACTGTAGAGGAGTTCTGGGAGATAATTTACCTCAATAGCAAATATTGAAAATGTTCTCCATCCTGCATAAGGCATAACTCAACACGTTGTTCCACGTTACTGGTCACTCGTTGGAGGACTCTGTTGTCAATAGCTTGAATCTCCTGTGTGATGTGCTTCAGATCGTCCAGTGTCTGGGGACGTGTGATGTAAACTCTGTCTTTTAAGTAATCCCATAGAAAGAAGTCCGGCGATGTCAAATCCGGAGATCTCGGTGGCCACAACTTCCTGAAAATTATCCGGTCGTCAAAGAAATTCGTAATCAGTTCTTTGATGTATGACATGTAGTGCCATATCATTGACTCAGCTCTACATCGTCCAGTTGCTGAACAAACTCCATGAAAATCAGTCGGTACTCTGCAGTGTTCACAGTCTGGTTGAAAAAAAGTTGGCCCCGCTATTCTCTGTCGGCTATTACGCTTCAAACTCTGATTTTAACCGGGTGCTTAGGTGCTTCATAGATGACATGTGGTTTTTCGATGGCTGAGTTCTGTGAGTTCACATAACCGGATAAATGGAACCATGCTTCATCTGTGAACCATGTGATGGGCAATATGGGAGTATTTTGCACAGTGAACGTCTGAAACCAACGACAATAATTGAATTTTTTATCCCTATCTGGTTCCTGTATCTGATGAATATATGGCTTTAGACCTGCACTTTTCGCAGCTCTGTGACAAACGTCTTAATGACTTTGTATGCGACTGCTGCGGTCGTGCTCTTACATTAACATCAATCGTGGGAAGCCTGGATGAACGATGCTTGCCTTTTTCACTCACCATATATCCAGTTGTTTCCAATTTCTGTACCAGTCCCTTATTGTATTTCTTTTGGGAAGATGCGAACAACAACTTCTCTCTGGTATGCCCTTTGATTAGCTGTAATTGAATTCGTAATCCAGTATTGCTTCATAAGGAAGAGTTGTTGACGTAATGGTACTGAAATTTCACGTTAACTAGAACAAAATGTCAAAAAACAGCTGCCAATAATAGCCATTACGAAGAAAACGAAAACATCTGCACATCTAGTGACAAGACAGTGAAACTCGAGAACATTCTGCTTAATTTGGTTCTAAAATTGGGTCACTGAATGAATTTGCAACGGAATAATTAAAGAAAGAAATGTGTGAGTTCTATATCTGATAGAAGCGTCAAGAAGACGGAGACCACAGCTCCACCGATCGTCACCCTTATACGACACCACGCTACGATCAAGGACGCTGAGGACGACGAGATTAGAGAACATCTCAGGATACTATTAGGTTAGCAACTGACCATTGTAATTCAATACATATCAAATAATTGTACATATTCCACATATATTATATATAGAAAAAACTTACAAAAATAAATAAATAAAAAGAATTATAATATAAAAATGAATAAAAGGTGATAAAAAACTAACAAAAAACTGCTACAAAAACACAAAAACATAATACAGTTAGTAATTAGCAATAAAATATACACATGACAAATTAAAAACATATGCAAATGTACAGTCCAGCAACGCAAAGAAAGTCCCTGAAAGGTATGTGCTGCCTTACACAGTGGGACAAGGACAGCGAATGTGTGTGGGAGAGAACGCCTGCTACACAAGGAGCAGACGATTAAAAAGACATGCGCTCTATTCACTCTATACACTAAAACCGATAAAATTTATTCACAAAAGTAGAAACTGTCATAATGTTTTTGAATGGTCTGTAACTGTACTGATAATGTGTGTCATAAACCTGTCCAGGGAGGGTGTGGGAATCTTCGCCAATCCCCCTGCGTCTCAGGCCTCGGAGACTACTGTCCTCCACAGGAGAGATAGTCTCCAAGGGCTGAGACGCAGGGGGTTGGCGAAGGTTCCCACACCCTCACTGGACAGGTTTATGACACCCCATGTCAGCACAAGTACAGATCATTCAAAAACATTCAGACAGCTTCTACTTTTGTGAATGAATCTTCTCGATTTAACTGTATAGGTTGAATAGAGCGCATGTCTTTTTAACGGTCTGCTCCTTGTGTAGCAGGCGTTCTCTACCACACACATTCGCCGTCCTTGTCCCACTGTGTAAGGCAGCACATACCTTTCAGGGACTTTCTTTGCGTTGCTGGACTGTATCTCTCCTGTGGAGGACAGTAAATAAACAAAGCAAAAAAAAAGCCGGTTTCTCTAGATCCCAAATAAGGTCAGGCCCATAGGGCGAAATAAGTCCAGGATGAAATAAACCCATGGGCGAAATAAGCCCTAAAATCCCTGAAGTAGTTCTATATACGAGGGCTATCCAGAAAGTAGATTACGTTTTCGTCTGTTTCCGCTAGGGGCGGGGCTAGCGCGGCCATCTTGGGGTCAGAGCGTTGCGAAGCTCAGTCGGCATCTAGCCGTGCTAGTGAGAGGTTCGTACTGTGCTCCGTTCAGATACTGTGACGGTTTGAAATGTCTGCGTTAATTGAAAATCCCGCGAGCTGCGAGGTGCGTGCAGTAATAAGGTTTCTGACTGCAAAAAACTGTAAACCGATAGAAATCTATCGGCAGCTTTGTGAAGTGTATGGGGACAACATTTTCACTGAAGGTGGAGTGCGTCAGTGGGTCAACAGATTTAAAAATGGCCGAACCAATGTTCACGACGAAGATCGAAGTGGGAGACCCAGCATAGTGACTGCCGAACTTGTCGAAAAAGTCGATGCTAAAGTCCGTGAAAATCGAAGGTTCACAATAACGGAACTTTCTTTGAGTTTTCCACAAATTTCGCGAAGTTTGTTGCACGAAATCATCAGCGAAAAGCTTGGTTACCACAAGTTTTGTGCAAGATGGATTCCAAAAATCTTGACAGAGGACCACAAAAATCAGCGAATGGCTGCAGCGTTGAACTTTTTGAACGTTTACCATAAGGATGGTGACTCTTTATTCGATCGCATCGTTACTGGTGACGAAACATGGGTGAAACACGTGAACTGTGAAACGAAATTGCAATCAATGCAGTGGGGGCACACAAGTTCTCCCCAAAAACCCAAGAAATGCATGCAAACGATGTCGGCAAGGAAGATTATGGCGACTGTTTTTTGGGACAGAAAAGGTGTGATTTTGGTGGACTTCCTGGAAAGAGACACTACAATAAACTCTCAAAGGTATTGCCAAACTCTCCAAAAACTCAGAAGAGCCATTCAAAACAAGCGCAGAGGAATGTTGAGCTCTAAGATCTTGTTGATTCACGACAACGCCCGGCCCCACACGGCAAATGTCACTCTTGAAGTTCTTGAATCTTTTAAGTGGGAGTTGTTTCCTCATCCGCCGTACAGTCCCGACCTGGCACCGAGCGACTTCCACCTATTCCCAGCAATGAAGAAGTGGCTGGCTATGCAGCGTTTTGATGACGACGCACAGCTGCAAGAAGAGGTAACGAAGTGGTTGAAGGCGCAGGCGGCCGAATTTTTCGACGAAGGAATTTCCAAGCTCGTACATCGCTACGATAAATAGCTTAATTTGAATGGTGACTATGTCGAAAAGTAGTATTTGAGTGTGGCTTTCATCTGTATATAATAAAATTTGTTTCCTATACTTTGTTTACTTTTTATTCCAAAACGTAATCTACTTTCTGGATAGCCCTCGTAAATCTGTATTTGATCCGCCCTTGTAGGTATGATTTGATGCTATCTTTTGAGTAATTCTCATAGAAACGTGAGCGTTCAGCACCTAGCATCTATCTAATGGTGGTTTGTTGAACCAGAATTAGTATTGGTGTACTGCAAATACAATTTAACTGTAGTCTTCATCATGTATCAGTAACTCTAGATCAACAAGGATTTGATCAAGAGTGGTGCACATTGGATTCTTTACAACTGCTACCTCACAACTAACAAGACGTCCTTGAGCTAGGATTACATTAGCCTACTGAGTTATCTAGCAGTTAAGGCAAGAGGAGGTCGTAACGTAAACCCCTTGATAATACTAGACTTGGTAGTTAAGCTTACAAGAGCCCTTTATCTCCGCTAGGGAGACTGGCTCACTACTCAAATCTCGCAAAGCTTCTTTTCTCCTTCGTGCACTTAACCAGCAATAGCTCAACCTGATGCATTCTAGAAAGAGAGGTAAACCTCACAACATATTCTTTATCTTATTTTCCACATGCTTATTTGCACAAGTTGCTTTGCGCCTGCTTTTATTTGTATTTAATAAGTTCATTATTCATAAGGTATATTTTTGGAATATTTTCAAGTAATTTAGTCAGATTATTTTAATTTATAATTGTTTCCTAATAGTGGTGATAAATAGTATGCATAGTAACGTTCCATAACTTAAAACCAGGTAAAATAGTAGAGTATTAATTTAAATTGAAATGCTCTAATCAAATAAGCAAAATTTGGTGTTTTCATTTCAATATACATAATTTCTTACTGCGTGTTGATAGACCTTTAAGGCATAAAATTAAAAAATGTTTGAGTCGTCACGTAGTGACGAAGACATTTCTGGTAGTACTATAATTTTTCTCGCATGGTTGAGATTATGAGAACATAATTTAAATCATTTTTATTATTTTTAACATTTACTGGGGAATATATTCAGAAGATAACAGTAAATACCTGAAGAGATTAAATAAAGGTTTACAATATTCAGTACATATAAGTATAACAGCTTTCTTCTGAAGTTTAAATAAGGTAATAGCAGAACCAAGGCTACCCCAAAATGCAGAATTGGAGACAATTGTCGAAAGCATAATATGTCCTACAGTAAGTAACAGAATTTGGATGACAGGTGGTGTAACATGAATGTTCGTTTGGTTACACTTTAGGTGGTAATATTGATGTAATCCTTAATTTGGAACTGAGGGTTATGTCTAAACATTTCATGTTAGTAGAGAGAGGCCACTTTTAGTATCCAATGTAAACTTCCAGATGGAGACTTTATTCAAATTAATGCACAGACACACCACTTTAATTAATGTACCTTGCACTAATAATTTGGCTTTAATTCATAATCAGCAGCTATGTTAATTGCTACTTCCTGAGAAAACATACCTCTTCTATTATTTATATAAATTAAAAATATGTTTGAGGCCACGCCATGGTTAGACCACTTGGCTCGCACCCAGGCGGCCCGGGTTCGATCCCAGAGGACCGGAAAGTGGGATATGTGGTGGACAACATGGCACTGGGGGGGTTTCCTCCTGGTCCTCCGGTTTTCCCTACCATCATTTCAGCAATTTCTCCATCACTGGTTCATCCCAGAAATTGGGCCGACCCCTCAACCCTGATTTCATCAGGTCAATATGCTTTGACTCCCTCGCTATAAAGGAACCCAAGTGACTCCAGCATTGATGTGGAAGGGAGACATAAAGAAATAGAAATAGAAATAAATATAATAAAATAGAATAAATAGAATAATTAGATTTCACCGCTATTTAACACACTTAAATCCAATAACGTGCCATTGTGCGAGACACTGCAGCCTGTGTTCCAAGTAGGATTTAATGAAATTAATGGCTTTCAAATTAAACTGTACATTAGCTGTCATGGGGAACAGCCTGAGGTGCCGCATGTAGTAAAAGCGGGCGTTAAACTCTACACATTTCATTTTTCCGTGGGGATTTGTGTGATAGGCTTGAGCCATTTCATAACATTTACATCAAAGAAATATTTTCAAGACCTTTCAACGTCCTCTCAGAGCAGAAATTATAGCCTCCTTAGTATTATGACCTTCAAGAAGACTAAATTGGCTCGCAGGGAGCAATTATTATACTCAAGAAGCTATAGTTTAATACCTTAGAAGTGGTAGGAATAATAATGTTATGGTAATGTCTATCAGATTTATCTCCTTCTTAAAATAAGAGAATACTTTTATAACGTTAAATTTTATAAACTTTTAAAATTGTACAAACTCTATACATTTTATAATCTATAAACTTTAAATTAGAGAGAAAGTAAGTGTAATAGATGCATTTATTATATGTTCACGTTCACAATATGAAACAAACTTAAAAATAGGCAAATATTAAGGTTAAATTGCATTATAAATCTGTTCAACTGTTAATTTATGATATAAACATTCATTGAATACTGATTTATAATGCACTAACCAAAATAGAATTAAAAATAAAAAAGCAGAGAGTAAGCTTTCACGGTGATGATTATTAAGTAGATGTTGTGTTACCAGCCGTGCGATATTTATAAAGTTGCTGGAGCTTTCGGCCATGTTTACTCTATGGCCTTCTTCAGGAAGTTAAATCAATAGATGCATCTTCAATTTTTTCCGTCCAGTGAAAGAGCACTCTGAAGGCTACTCCCTAAAAAATCAGGTGATAGATTTTACTTATATGATACTTTGGTCTAAATTTTGAAAGCCATTTTTCTACAATGAAATTTTCGAAAGGTGTCTATATAAACATAAGGACACTTAAACACGTTATTAGCTCTTTTTCTTTATCAAAGAAAAATTCGAAAGTTAAATCCATCTCAGGAATTTGTCCGTTGTCAGATACCAATGAGGCACGTAAAATATATTTTTTTTTCTTTTCAGTTGCATGCCAGTAGAACGTTCAAGTCATTGTCAAAGTGGCTACACGAGTGTTAGCGTGTTAGCATTTGAGTGTTGTGTGAAGAAATCAAATAATTAAGCAATATTTGTAAGCGTTTAGTCACTTTTCAACAATAGCTTGCACAGTAGACTCACATCTTGCATTTAATCTTAGCGTAAAAGTGCTACCGCATAAGCAACTCAAAGATCGAAAACGGCAAGGCAAAACTTCGTGCCGAAGCTCGTTGACAGCGCACAAGTTTGCCACGTGCGACTATTCCCTCATAATCGCCGGCGGAGTAACATATTTTCCTGCGTTGTTTACATCGCCACATGAGCTAAGGACGGCACCGCTATGCATAATAAGATTAAGTATAGTTTTAACTGTTTTCGACTATTCAACTATCAGTTTTATCTAAAAATCATACGTTTTAGTACGGTCTTTTCAGGAAGATGCTGTCTCACGTGCAGTTCCTCTACAGCTAGATTCGAGAATCTTCGATGAAAGCGGATGTGAATGGAGAAACAGGCAAAAAACAGACAGCTGATCAGAGAGAGAGAGAGAGAGAGAGAGAGAGAGAGAGAGAGAGAGAGAGAGAGAGAGAGAGAGAGAGAGAGAGAGAGAGAGAGAGAGAGAGAGAGAGAGAGAGAGAGAGAGAGAGAGAGACAGACTGGAACGGCCCCCTAAACTCGACTTGTAATGGTCCTGAAACCAAAAAGTTCAATGAAATTGTTATGAAATTAACCGACAGTACTTCTATTAATGAAGAACGGCTATGAAATTTAAAAGTTAAGTAATTTATTTATTTCAAAATAAGCGTTGCGCAACACGAGCGGGTAAATTTTCACCTGTACCTTTTAAGCTAGGTAGTCACGAAGGTGTATGCAAATTGAAAGATTTGCATTTATGTGGAAGGGGTTTTATATTAAGATGTTATCTATTGATAATCCAGTAGTTCTAGTGAAGAGAAGAAAATCGCTAAATAATTACTAATGAACATAATGTATTACTGTATGCTGAACAAAACGATAGCTTCCTTCTGGAAATGATCAACATTCGTAGTAGAATACAAAATACTCGAGTTCAGTATATAGCTACCCCACTTACCTCTCTTTAAATATTTATTATGTAAGCCCTCTGCCTATTGTTCTGTATACCTACATACTAGCAAAATAGAAATGAGGAATGTGCAGGCTATGTGAAAAAAAAAAAAATTAAATAACAAGAGAAGAAAAAAAATATGAACAACTTATGTACAAACAGAACCAAAACTAAAGCATAAATAAACGATTTAAGTGAGCCTTGGTTTTTTGGACATCTGATTCAAATCCTTTTCACTTTGATTTCGTAAAGCTCTCATTGTGAATTTTTGTTTTTGTTTGTTGAAAATCAGATATTCAATGTAAGCTATTTTTTTTTCTCAACCACTCCTAAAAGTTTCGCCTCAGTTATGCAAATGTAACTCATAAAACACAAGAATGTGAATTGAGTTGTATTACTCTGAATCCGGTATTATGCAACAAGGAAGCATGAGTGTGTGAGTATGTGGAGGCATATCATCAGCTAGGTCATTTGGGCCTGAAAGCAAGCAGGATAAATCCCACAGTTTTAATGCGATATTTACGGTTAAATAAAATATAGATGAAGGGATTATTTTTACAAAAGAAAGGTGATCTCATCTTATTGTAAACATCTAAACAGGTTAGAATAATAGGTAAGGTAAAGGTACCCCCCATGTTAGGCCATACGGCATCTATCGGGGCGACGGATGGTTACAGCACCCATCAATATAGACCTCGGCATACAAGGCCTGTGAGGTGGTCAGCCCCACGAGACAGCTGCCTTCACTCCCTGGAGTTATCCTGGTACTCATTTCTGTTAGAGGCTGAGCGAACGCCAGGGCCAGAAGGATAATACCACGGAATAAATTCCAACGGTACCATCGAAAATCGAACTTTGCTTTGTAGTCTAGTGCCGTAACCACTAGGCTACCACCTCCCCCCAAGAATATATATTGCACTTATGTATATTTTAAAACTTATGTATTATGGGTAGTAAAATGATCTATAAAATAAATGAGTGAGAATTTAAATAATTGTTTTCTTTTTAATAACAACTGTTTTAGTAACAAGTCGTATCGGAGACTTTGATTGGGAAATAACTCGTGGCTGTAGGTTCTTGAGCCTTTATTACCAGAATTACATCCTCACATACAAGCATCCTTGCAGACTCTGCAGAGCGTGGGGAAATATTACAATTAAAGAGAGGTTCTCCAGTACCGACCGGGAAATGTCCAGAAGACAAACGCTAACCGCTCCACCTCTGGATCACAGCAATGTGAAGGTCACATCACACACTACTACATAATTACACATGTACATTAATAATAATGATAATAATAATAATAATAATAATAATAATAATAATAATAATAATAATAATAATAATAATAATAATAATAATAATAATAATAATAATAATAATAATAATAATAATAATAATAATAATAATAATAATAATAATAATAATAATAATAATAATAATAATAATAATAATAATAATAATAATAATAATAATAATAATAATAATAATAATAATAATAATAATAATAATAATAATAATAATAATAATAATAATAATAATAATAATAATAATAATAATAATAATAATAATAATAATAATAATAATAATAATAATAATAATAATAATAATAATAATAATAATAATAATAATAATAATAATAATAATAATAATAATAATAATAATAATAATAATAATAATAATAATAATAATAATAATAATAATAATAATAATAATAATAATAATAATAATAATAATAATAATAATAATAATAATTATAATTATTATAATAATGATAATAATATAAAAAAGGAGAAGAATTGCTAGAGCTTTGAAAACAAACAACCAACAACCGACCACACTCCTAGCACTTTATTGAGGAACCTCAGTTAGAGATTTATTTTTCTACATTTGAGAAGTTTTCATATGCAGGAAACATTGCCATCACGTTTTACATTTTTCATCGGGGATTGTGAAACGTGTATGACATTATTATTCCTTTGCTCTACATTTTTATCTCCATTTTTTATTCTTTCTTGGTATTTTTGCATCTCATTGTCTTCATAGGCCTCTTGGACACATCTGAGAATGTCACTATCTATCTCTCTGTTTCTACGTTCAAGAATAATGTCCGGATTCTTATGGACCGTCGAGCTATTTCATTTCAGTTATGGTTGATGTTGGAAGCAGAGTCTGAAGCGGTCCCGGATCAAAATAAAATTCCTTATAACGTGGGTAGTAGTGCACTGGAAAGAATAGTGCAGTGCCTGGATAAGTATACTTTCATCCTTGTCTTTCCATATCTTTAAACATATTAGTGCTGGGACACTCTCATTACTCTGAGAGCCAATTTATGGCCGGAAATGATAATTTTCTCTAGTGATAAAGATGTAGTCGCCCTCCAATGTTGCCTAGACTACACTAGAGCAGTTTTGCTCATCCACTCAGCCGTTTTAGCCGTTCTTTTAACTGTCTTCAACTCTATCTTCTATAAGCTATCTTTATCCTTTTCCAATATTATATTTCAAAACTGTACCTAAAGTACTGCTTACTATCTCTATGACACATCTGAGGTAAACCCTTAAGAGCATAAAAGTATTTCAAAACAACAGAAGGACTCAGGACTAACGCTGTCTGCACTTGTCAATCTTTTGGTGGAAACACCTACCTATAATTATGCAGATACCTGATTTCAATCAAAGAGTGATTGAAAAAATTTGCTACCAGAAAGTGCTCTCTACTCGAAGAGGATTGCCCTCAAAAGGCAAGCTTATATTTCTCAATAAAATCTTATGTGAGTGCGGAAACCATTTAGTTTAAGTTACATTACTGTAAATTATGATGATTCAATGTTAAGTGTCGTCATTTTTACATTTATACACCTGCGGTCGCTGTCAAAAGTTAACGGTCCTTCCAGCATGGCGCGTAATTGGTAGAGGAAAAGAGAACTGGACACGCTCTGGGCTAACGAACCATCTGGAATGTTCTTTCAGCACCCTGTACAGAATGTTGGAGCTGCAAAAATAGAGATAAAGCATACTCTCCTGAGATAAGTTAGATATTACTGTGTTTAGTGTTGCCTGGGTGACGAAGGTACCCGCCACAAGAAGACAAGAGGAGCATGAAGTGGGAGAGGAGCTTGAACTATGTATATGTTGTAGCAATGAATCTGTTTACTACGAAATGAGTGTATGAGAGTGCATATGAGTCACTTATGCTGCCAGATTTAATGCTTCCTTCAGTAACTGCAGTGATAGTTATTATGCATGGGTGAGTTATGTGACAACATTGTGTATTTTAGATGAACATAGCAATCTTATCATATCCCAATGGCGAGCATAAACATTGTGTGGGCAGAAAAAGTGATTACGTTACAAATTCCTCTGTCTTGCCTTCTTGTTTTGGGTGGACAGTATGTCACACACACACACATATTTGGAAGACAGTTGGTGTAAACAAGCCAAAATAGAAAGTGCTCCGCAGAAGTCGTTTATTATGCTCTTTAAAGGAAGTTTTAAAAGAGATCCTATAGTGAAATTTAATAACATCAACTTCAAAAGAGCAAATGCTCTTAAATATCTTGGTATGTATATTGATGAGAAGCAACACTTTGATACCCATATTAAATATGTAGCAATGAAAGCTAATGGAGTATTGATGAAACTATCTACAATAGCTACGAGAATATTTAAGCTTTCTCCTAGTACAATTCATACACATCATATGAGTTTCATGGTGGGTATAACTGCGTATGGAGCGTTGATATGGTCACATAAAGTAAAATTGAGGAAGAATATAGATATTCTACGGAAATACCAAAGACAGGCTTTACTTCGTTACACAGAAGCAGTATCAACGACTGCTATAATGGCATTATTAGTGATAGTGGAAATATGGCCATTGGATTTGTTGATTAAACAAAGGGCAGCTTACTTTTGGATGAGGTGGAGAGAATTCACTAAGACAGAACATTTATTGGGAACTCCATGCAGGACGAGGAGAGAAATTAGGAACGTATTAATTGAAGAATGGCAACATGAATGGGATCAAATTGATGTAGGAAGGACACACGAAATCTTTCCTAGTATAAATGAGAGACTAAAATTAAAGGAGATCCAACCAAGACGAAATGGAATACAATACATTTCGGGACATGGACCGTACAAGACATAATTTAAAAAGATACGAAAGGCAGATGAAACCATGTGCACAACCTGCATGGAAGAAGATACTCCGGAACATCCTTCATTTGAATGTATAAAGTATACACAACAGCTAGAAGAAGAGAGGAAAGAATTAGCAGGAAAATGTATATGGAACATCATTAGGAAGAGGGAAGATTTTATAATATTAGAATTGACAGCGGAGAAGGTCTCAACAATAGGAATGGATGAATATAATCAACAAAGACAGCAGCAACGACGAGTAAGAGACAATATTCAACATAGATATCGTGAACCACCTGCCACACCAAGAAGATCTGAACGACTTCGAGGACAGAATATGGATACCTAGCTTCAACAACGAAAGGAAGAAGAGGAACTTCACCTAGTAGAAGGATTAATAGAGTAGGACAATCTTGGATTCAACAGAAGGATTTGAAGCGACAGAAGAAGACAACATCAACACATAACAACATCAGCACATCAACATATCAACACATAAAAGGATAGATGATTTAGGGATAGCAAGGTAGAAGTAGTTTAGATTGTGAAAATTGTAAGCTACAATTAGATTAGATAGGTTAGTGTAGGTTAGCTTTTCTGCAAAATGTTTGTAAATATCAATATAATTAATATGTTTGAGTAAATATAAAATTGTAACACTGTGTCTTGGTATAGCATATAGAGGCCAACACATAATAAATTCAGAATAAAAAATACAAAAAAATCCAAATGTGTTAATCCGTTGAGGAACCCCAGTTTTACCAACATATTGCCTTGGTAACTCAGGTAGCTACAGCGGCGAGACGGTAACTCGAAGATCTGCGGTACAAACCTTTACTGTTATTGACACTGTCAGTGTGATTTTCACCTTCATGGTTTTATTTTTCACAAATTTACCATCTAAGGTTAACTGAAAAGGAGTTAAAGAAACTAACAAAAATATTCTTGCAATATCAAAGTGGTATTTTCCGTAGTAGTATATATGGTTTACATTTAAATAATGTTTGTTGAAGCGAAACATTCTAGAAACTTACGTTTTAGCCATTTGTACCAGAGGATGCGAAATGTTCAGTAGTCTGGAAATCTGCCGCTTTGAAAATCGCCATTTCAGCGAGAAAATAATAGTATCTATCTCATTAAGGGAAAGCTTTGAAAACCTCCGTAATCCATTAGTGACCATCTACCTGTGTGAACCGTAAACAAGGACACACTGTTGATAATGGATGGCCCCACTCAGGCCAGAGAGAGTTAATCTCCATGTTCATTAAATTACAGGGTTGCATATTATGTGGGTATGGAAGCTGACGTCTGTGCCTCCAGGCCCTACATATCCCTCGACAAGCGGCACAACTCCTGTATTCAGCTGACATTTCTTTTCCTTGCTATATTCGCACAATTTTACCTTCTCTACCACTAGATAAGTAGGAAAAGTATTGCATCCCACCCAAAAATTCAATATCGACATTTGCCCACCTCGGTAGCGTAGATGGTAGCATGTCTGTGTCACTTTCAAGAGGTCACAACTTCGGATCTCGGTCAGGGTGAATAATCTGAATAAGGGCTTTTTTCCAGAGTTTTCACTCTTCCTGAAATACGAATGTTGGGTAACTCTAAAGCTCTGTGGACCCTGGGCTCATTTGAGCATCATTACACTCATTTTATTTATCGTCATCTAAGTAATACAAGCTTCGGGACTTTCGAGTCTTAAAGAAAGCATTTTTATAAAAACGTCTTTGTGGGTGTGTCGGTATCTTTGAACGGAATAATCAAATTCGAAAGACTGGTTAGATATCAAACTTGGTAAATAAACTTAGCTTTCTCAACGATGCGATGTAAATATTTTCAAGACTATCCCACCCAAGGGACATTGTTCGAAAATTTGGTTTTCATCACAAATTGTTCTCTTCAAATGTATTAAAATGCCATAAAAATGAAAGTATATATTGTAATTTATAGGAATGACCTCTTCACTTTTGCGAACTGATTAACAGTAAGAAAAAGGCAGTAACCTCACTTCACAAAAGCTGTAGTTCTCTGAAATAATTTATGCCAAATATTTATATTTCTTAACTATACTTTTCGTAAATGGGAGGTCGTTATTCCTTTTTTCTACTGATCATACTAAGAGGAAGAAATTTTAATGTCTTGCATAGCAACCAGACCTTATAGCATTTTCGCTATGCAGTACAACCATATCCTACTTGATTCACGACTAACTTAGATATAAGGTAAATTCGCAAATCATTATCTCGATTAACAGGAAGTAGAGCAAAAAGCGTTGTAAGAGTAGTGAGTATAACAGTGAGTGCAACATATCAGATTTTTGTACACGTGCACAGTGAGAAATGTCTGCTTTAATTTGTTTAAGGATACCCATCTGTAAAACACTTTAAAGCTACAGTTTTGCTTGGACTGACTTGAATAATTATCAGAATTACTACAGTATTAATTAATTTTCAGACATTTGTGCAAAATAGTTTTTCGTTATTGTTATTTAATTAAACAGTTCCACACGTTGCAATTTTAGTTTCAGAAAAATAATACTTTGCAGTTATACTCATAAGTATAACTGTAAGAGGAAATTTTAATCTGACGGTTGGTTTATGATAAAATTATTCAAGGGTAGAGCCAGACTGAAATATTCAATGCCATAGCCGGGATTTGAACCACGGATCTTCTGATCTCCGTCCAGTCACTCTAAACCATTGAGTTACTATGGCCAACGTACCAACATGACGTTAAATTCTCCAACGGACTCGTGTTTTTTCCCGGTAAACCGCTAGGAGTTCCAATAAACACATAAACCACTCCTAGTGTTTTACCGGGGAAAAAACACGAGTCAGTTGGAGAACTTAATGTCATGTTGGCACGTTGGCCATAGTAGCTCAATGGTTTAGAGCGCCTGGACGGAGACCGGAAGATCCGTTGTTCGAATCCCGGCTATGGCATTGAATTTTTCAGTCTGGCTCGACCCTTTCATAGTGCGTCCTCTACACGGCTGGTGCGAAAGAACAATTAATTTCCATTAAAATTATTCAATTCTCATTTTATTAATATTTAATATTTGCCCGTGAAATATGATCTTTGTTATTTGATTGCACAAACGCAGGTGGCATTATAAAAAATTCATCTCATGAATTTTCTTTGGTATTCCTTTGATCCAAGTGCAAACATTTTTAAGCTTCAATTTTTGAAACTGCATCATGTGCAGCAATTTATATTTTGAAAAACGCGGAAAATTATCAACACGATATAGTGGACCAAAATAGGCGACTTATTAAACAGACACGTGACACTGCTTAAAGGGCACACGACATTAACAATAATAAATAATTGAAGTAAAATGATTAACAAATTTAGTCAGACAAAAGCGGTTTCCATTTTTCTTCACACTTTTTGACCAATTTTCACTCATGGGTATCCTTAGGTATTTAGTGTTCAAGGTTTTTAGCTTTTAGTGTTTTGAGGTTTAATGTTTTTAGTTGTTTAGTAATCCTTTTGCCAACTGTTAATAGTGTACAACAGTTTGTTTACTTTATTAAAGAGATTTCTGTTATTTTCATTACAGTATAATAAGTTTGAGATATGAGGATGACCAATAAAATGACCGATATTCGTTCGACATCGGTCGTCCTTTTCATTCACAATCAATACATGTGTATATAGGAAGTCAAATGGCATTTAAGTTTTACCAGGATAAAGGTATAGAGTACATTAAAGTGGATAATTTCTGCACAAAATTTCTGAGTGAAATGACTCAGTACAAAGGAATTAACATCAAGATCTTTATTCTAACCAATGGTGAGATGTGTTTTAATCCAGCCACGCAGCGATTTACCGGAAAGAGGAATCTGCTAAAATAAGAAACAGAGAATCGAACGGCGCCTTTTGCTTCTAAAGTGACCTCTGAGGCGACCCGAAGGAGAACCATATCCGGATGAGTAACATGCGTTGACATAGACGGAGTCTGTTACGTATATAGTTCGAACGCATCCAATGCTGCTGGGGTCACCCCAAGTCCCTAAACTCCATCAAAATCCCCTCCCGCGGTTGGTTGGGTTCTCTGCTACTGGTACTAAGCAACGCAAAGGAAGAAACTTCTCCAAATTCCAAATTGTAATTCATCGCCCAGCCACAACCTGTCAAACACCGCATCTCGGCCCTACAACCGTGACATAGATGGCAATAAAGTAGGTCATGAACACAGGAAGTGAGGCATAGAATCATGATTGAAGAGAAGACGTCTCAATATCCGCTGGCCAACTCGGGGAGGCCACGAGAACCTCTTGGATCTGAGTGGAAAGTCGCCGAAAATCAAATCCGAATCTCCTGAATGCAACTCGCATACCTATTATGTGTTTCAAATGGGAAGGGTTCTGGAGTCCAGCTAATCAGATGCCGTATCACTCTCAGCGTTGTCAGCTTGTTACCCCACTCCTTTTATATTTCACTCTCTCTCGCACACTCGTACAACATACACGTCTGCTTGGTGCAGACGTAGGGTAAACAAATTATATTTTACAAACTTTTACAATGATGCACTTGCCAAAATAAAAATTGGAAAGAGCATTTTCGCAAATTATGTATATTTTAAAATACTATAACTATTATTATAGATTATGAATTCCTGTTTTTCCAATCCAATGGAACTGCCAGTGGCTCATCCATATCGCTGTCAACGTCACTTCCGTTAAGAGACAAATTGTCATTGTCACCGTCTTCATCGTCTGAATCTTGCAAGTTTATGATTATAGGTTCCAAAATCTCGTCATGTGCTATTTGTATCTTAAAATCGTCTTCTTGAAGGTTTTCTGCATGCCTTACTCAATTTTCCCAGCCCTGTTGTGTTACCTTGTCAATTTCTTCGTAAACAAGTCGTTTAACGTCCGTCAGATTAAAAGTATTATTTCTGTTTGCAACCCCCCCTTTTTATTTGAGCCCACACCAACTCAACTGGATTATATTGGCAGTGGTAAGGTGGGAGGCGTATTACCTCGTGTCCCGTTTCAATTGCAAGTTAATCCAGCTGATACACTTTTTCCGTGTTTTTAAACGGAAGTGCTCTGTGCAATAACTCATTTTTTGTTTCTGTTTCCGAAAATTTTTTGAAGAACTTGTACACCTTAAAAATAGTTCTTTGAACCTGACTTCGCAATACCAGCCTTTTGGAATCGCCACCAAATTCACCGCAAGAAGCCATTGCCCTATTTAACTCTTACTCTACTGTTGTGTAAAAAACAACTGAATGATATTCATCTGAACTCTCCAGAGTAAATAAACACCTCTTATCCAGCATTCATTTATAACATAGGCATATAACATTCCACAGGCTAAAAGGTAATGAAGTGTTTGCTCTTTCTCGAATTTAACACCTTGCTTTATTCACAGTAATTCTTTTATCCGTCATGTCAGTAGTTTAAATTTCAGTTCTGAGTAATTAAAAGTATATGTACATACATACACACCAACCAATAGAGTAAATAGAGATTACGAACCATTTATAAACAAAGATGTTCAAAGTAATTCTTTTATCACGTCATGTCAAACATTTACGTTTCAGTTCTGAGTAATTACAAATATACGTACACGCATGCACACCAACCAATAATTATATTCAGACAGTGCTTACGTCACGATTTATTGTTATAATACAGGTAATAGTGGTTTATTTATTTGTATTAGAAAAACTATTTGAGCTAAAAATATGGGGTTTTCATGGTTATGTTAGGCACATTACTCTCTCCCTTCCACATGGATCAAATTCGGCAAAATCTGAATTTTTGTCTGAACCCGAATAGTATTTCATACAGATTGATTAGGTTGGCGCTCCTCACACGCCGCTTAAGGGAATGCAACACGACAACACCGCAGGACTCCGATTGGTTGCTCACATAGAAGCGCTCAAGCACAAACACCTTCCTATTTGAAGCACATAGTAGGCTCCAATTTGCTGAAAACTACTACTTTATCCCTACAGCCACCAATGTACAAAAAACAATGAAACCGAGCTGAATCTTATGTGTGTTATAAGCAAACCATTTAATAATTTCTAAAGATACTACCTGATAATATTAGTTCATATTACAGTGAAGTAAGTGCCTGGATTTAGTAATTTTGAAAATATTGGCTATTGTGTTTTTCATTTAACGCAAAATTTATTAACACACAATTAAATTCTCATGTTCGTTTTGCGTAAGTTCATTTAAAAATCGTTTAGTAAAACGGCTAGCAAAACAGAACATTTTAAAACAAGAAACTGAGTTTGTCTCTTACAAGTATAAATTATAGGATTATCTTATAACGGAAATGTACATTTTCCTGACATTTAGATAAACAAAGCTAAATCAGGTTCTAATTAACTCAATTATTTACTAACGTCTCGTAGTTTAACAGAACATCAAGGTTTATAAGAGAGGCAGAATAAACGATATGCGCTATTTCTTATAGTTAACAATGAAAGAAACGAAGGACTGTTACACACATTACAGATTTGCACCTCATACACAGTCCATGATTTGTATAGGTATAAAATTCTAACATACATTAAATATATAATATACAGAAAATGTAAAACAAGTTCAAAATATGTGATATTATTGCCCTTGCACAAAGATAAATCTTAATAAGCCAGAAATATATACAGTAATTAATGTTTATATATTCCCAATTTTTAGAAGAAGTTTATATAGAGCAATAATAATTATAAGAAGTTTTCCCGAAATCTTCATTACTTTAGGTCTGACCATTTCTGAGAAAACTACACTAATCTGAAGTGTCATATTCATACGATTTTCTCTATTCTATCGTCTATTATTGGGCATACAACTTATTTTTAGAAAATATATTTTTCTATCTACTTTATTTTAATGTAATATTTTCGGAGTAGAAAGGTAACAGAGGTAGTCAAATGTCCGTGTGCTCTGTTAGGGCTTAAAATTCTGTATTCCTTTCCATTACTCAAGTTTCACAAAAGAAAGTACACACTAGTGTTAAATAATTCAAATATTAGTATTGTTAATAAAATATAATTGTGTAAACTTCAAGTGTGTCCACCAAAAGTTTGACAATCCAATCTGTAACCAGGACCGCACCTGGAAGGACATAACAGCTAAGCGGTAGAGCAAGTTAGGAGCTACATCAGAGACAAGTAGAGATAAGTAGAGACAACACAGAGTCCTATAACATGTCAATTTACTATAACTAGAGCTATGATTTCAATGACTTTGCATCTTTTTGTTTTTGGTAAGCCTAAATTAAAAGTGGGTATCATATAAAAATGTTTCCTAGTAAAATGCGTGAATTTAATCATATTTGTTAGAGGATTTTTTTTTTTTTTTTTGCATTTCTGTGAATGTTTGTGGCATTTTTTAGGTTTTTATTGCATTTTTGGGCATTTTTAATACTATTAGGTATTTTTTTGTTATAATTAAGCTTGTTAAAATATACCTGAGGTACAATTTACATTTTTATGTTTTCAAGAGCGAAGCTTTACATTTAATTATTTAGCAAACTGTTTTACTTTGCCCCAAATAGTACTAGAGGTAAAATTACCTTGAGTTCCATGAAACGGGACAAAGACTACATTCCTCCCCTTCTAAGGACCGCTAATGAACTTGCCCAATACTAACTGTTTCACTTACTTCACAAGTTTCAGGTAGCTGCATTCCTAAGCACAAGTATCAGGTGGCTGCATTCCTAAGCACAAGTATCAGGTGGCTGCATTCGTAAGCAGAAGGGTCAAAGCTCATTGTGTCTGCAAATCCTTTCTAAATAGCAGTACAGAGAGGTGTCTTTTAAACAGTGTAAAGAACTGTGGTGTGATGTTGACAAATCATCATGCCTAAACTAAAGCAAAACTTTGCGAATAAATTAAATAATTTTGTTAGACTTTATATATAGACTTAATATACTTTTCTGCAAGTTATGTGAAGTACGAGTGACAACTGAAAAGAAGTTTACTATAGATCAACATGTGAACAGAGAAAAAACAAATACGAGGACTACGGCTGCTTGAAGCTAAAAGAACAACACACCAAATTTGTGTAAACCTGGTGAAGTTTGTTCTTCTTCAAGTTCACCTTTCTTTGAATAACTCTGTGAAGCATTCATTTGTGCTGATATTCCTTTGAACGAACTGAGTAATCCAAAGCTACGCGCATTTCTAGAAAAGCATACTGGAAAACCTATACCAGACTCTTCAACATTAAGGAAGAATTACGTGAGTAAATGCTACCAGAAAACAATACAGGAAATCAGACAAAAAGTGTCGGGCAAAAAGTTTGGGTAAGCATAGATGAATGTACAGACTCGCTAAGCCATTATGTGGCAAATGTTGTGGTGGGCACAATGGCAGAAGATGGTCTAGGAAAACAATTCCTAATAAATTGTGAACAGTTGGAAAAAATAAATTTTTCAACAATTAGCAAACTGTTTGACAGGTCTTTGGGTTTAATATACCCCAATGGTATTCAACATGACAACGTACTCCTGTTGTTGACCGATGCTGCATCATACATGGTAAAAGCTGCTAATTCTCTTCAAGCTCTTTACTCGAAAATGGTGCATGTAACATGCCTAGCACATGCCTTACACCGAATTGGGGAGGAATTACGGAGTCAGTTTCCTGAAGTTAATCCTGAAGTTGATGCATCAAGAAGCTCCTCTTAAAGGCACCTTCACGAGTTGCAACATTCAAGTCAGAGGCTCCTGAAGTCCCTTTGCCTCCTTCACCAGTTGTGACCAGATGGGGAGCCTGGATAGAAGCATACAACTACTACTGCGAGAACATCGAAGTAGTGAAAAGAATCAATGACGTGTTTGATAGCAGTGATGCGACCTCTATCAAACTCGTGCAGGAACTTCCTTGAGACAGTGAAATTGCAGGGAAACTTTTGTATATAAAGTCAAATTTTGGATTCCTACCTGGTGCTATTACGTGCTTAGAGAAGTCAGGAGTTAAGTTAGTGGAACAAAGACACTTGGTAAAAAGAGTGGCAAGTGACTTCGAAAATGTGATCGGGAAAGTGGGGAAGGATGTAGCGAAAATATTAATGCCCATTTTGAACAAAAATAAAGGGTTTGTTACATTGTATTCAATTGCAGATGTTCTGTCGGTTGAGAAATGTTCTCGGGTAGATTTAACAGGAGACTTAGAAGCAAGTGACTTAATTTACTTTAAGTATGCTTCTCTCGTTTCAGTGCAAGTGGAAAGGAGCTTCTCAATGTACAAAGCATTGTTAGCAGATAGTCGGCAGTCATTTGGCTTTGAAAATCTACAGAAGATATTTATCGTGCATTGTAATTCAGGACTCATGGTGCTAATAAAATAAAATAGAAAACCTTAAATAGTTGTGTACCCGTATAAATGTTTAAAATAGACTTGTTCTTTGATATTTTATATTATTTTCTTCTGAGTTTATCTTCCAAATAAACATAAACATTTGCAATTTAAAGGACTTTTTTTTTACATTTATAGGACATTTTTTGAGATTTTTAGGGCATTGTTAAATTTTAATGTGCATTTTTAAGTATTTTTGGGGCATTAAAATCCTAGCCCTAACTATAACCAAATTATTGAGGCTAAGTACAAAGCACTTCCTAAGACTTGAGGAGACTTAGGGGTGAGGTAGCGTTAACCGTTACATTATTATGGTAAAGACCCATATGGGCTTACTAGGAGGACGTGCAGACTTGTATGGTTAGAGGATGCGATGTGTAGAGTAGCCGTTTGAGGCAGGCATGACGACCCTGAATCTACATTCGGCGTGACCTACGGAGTAATCAAATTAGACTGACTCTCGACCAGAATGACTCCTCTTGAGTAACTCCTCTTTTGACTGCCAAAACAGGCAGTCTTTAAATACTGTTACTTACAATATGGCTAACTACTGCAGAATAAGCGCTCCCATGTTAAAGAAGCTAAACAGATCTTTCCCAAGCTTTAACCATACACGTGACAATATATAGCAGATCAGGTGCAGGGCATTTTTTCGTTTGTTTTGTTTACATACTAATTATGTGAGGTAATATAATTTTTCTTTCGAGTGGGAAGAGTATTTATATCTCCGGCTATTTCCAGACAGTTAAAAATGTACATACTTATTGTTCATCTATTATGTGTTTCAAATGAGAAGAGTTCTCGCCTTTAGCGAATCAGATGCCTTAGAGCCGTCACCGTTGCCACATCGCTACGCGCACTCTTTTTATATTTCCCTCTCTCTTGCACACTTGCGAGTGTTCGTGGCGCTAGAACTAAGCAAACGCAAACTGAACTTCCCAAAGTTTTATAATAATGCAGTTTTTGAAATCAAAATTACAACATGAATATTCCTATATTAAGCAAATGTTTTAAATATTTATTTTAAAGTTATAGTTTATGAATTACTTATTTTTCTAATCCAACGAAAATACCAGCGGTGCATCCGTATAGCTGTGAATGTTACGTTAAGAGAGAATTCGTCAGTGTCATTGTCTTCAACGTCTGATAACTGCAAATTTATGATGATAGGTTCCAAAATCTCGGTACGTGCTATTTCTTTCCAAAAGTCGTCTTCTTGTAGTATATCTGATGTCTCATGCTGTTTTCCCGGTATTGTTTTTTCCTGTCAATTTGTTCGTGAATAAGTCGATCAATGTCAGTCAGTTTAAAAACATTATTTCCGTTTGCAACGTAATTTGAGCCCACATTAACTCTGTTAGGTTGTCCTAGCAGTAGTAAAGGGGGAAGGTGCATCGCGTCTCATTGATCCAGCTGATACACTTTTTCATGAAAGGGTAACTGATTAATGCCTCTTTGAACTCAAGAGTAAATAGAGATTACGAACCATTCATAAATAAATATATAATGTGACCAGACAAGTTCTGCCAGATTAGCAAGAAGTGTATCGTTTCCTCTCATCGAATTTAACAAACATCTTGACTTATTCAAAGTACATATTTCTTTTACCACGTCATGTCAAATGTTTACGTTTCAGTTCTGAGTAATTTCAAATATACGTTCACGCATACATGCCAACCAATAATGATATTCATTACAGTGCTAACGTTGCAATGCATTGTTATAATATAATGGTATATACTTTATTTATTTGTATTAGGAAAACTATTTGAGCTAAAAATATGGGGTTTTACAGTTATGCTAAGTACATTACTCTCTCCTTTCTCATGGGTCACTTTTTGCAAATTATGAACTTTTTGTCTTAGCCCGAACAGTACTTATTAGAGATTTATTAGGTTGGCGCTCATCACACATCACTTAGGGGAAATGCAATACGACAACACCGCAGGACTCCGAATGGTTGCTCACCTAGTAGTGCTCAAGGACGCATACCTTTCCATTTGAAACACATAATAAATATATTTACTACATTGTATTTTAATCAAAACATTTGGAGCAAATTTTGGAAGTATTAAAACTGTCAGAAATATTTTATAGAAATGATGGTGTTGCAGAGGTCGGTACATCCCATGATCTTTGAGAGGAAATAAAGTATCAAATGAAAGGAATGTTTTCAAAGCCACCTGAACTACAAACATGTTCTACTCTATGTAATTTATGCTGATTATTTGCGGAGTCTCTTCAAAATTACTCAAATCCATACTATGGTATTGTTTGCTGTTAACAGAAATACACCCTTCCAAAGAATAAACAAACAAGTAAATGTTAGGGATACTATTTTGAGCATTTAATAAAGTAACGTAAAGTAATAGTCCGTGTATATAATGACCTACTAATTCATTTAGAGTATTTCACTATTTCTGCATATTTCAACAAAAATGGTGCATAAGAGCTACAAAATTCATTTTATAAAATAATATATTCCTCAAATTGCTTAGTTTATTGAAAGGAACCAGAGTAGAAAAAAGGAATTATGGCTCCATTTAACTTCTGAGTCAGACCTCTGTGCTCCATAAAGGGGAAGTATTTGGCAGGCTCCTTCTTGTGGTAACATTTGGAATACTTGGTGGTTTTCTATTATTAATTTAAAAGATATCCAGCTGTAATTCCTTAAGTGACATATTCTATATATAATAACAAACATTTCAGGCAAGTTAAATATTTTACTTTAGCACAATATATCATAATTTTAGAGGCTCATAGGATATATTTTGCCTTGAAAACAACATTTATGTTACAGTTTTCAAAGGATTTTTGTTCTGTGGTTTATGTTCCTTTAGTTAAAGATAGAAATTACAAAGAAGAAACAAATTCAACTATCCTTAATATTACTTGCATAATTTTAGTAGTCTATTAATAAAAGGTAACATGAAATACACTCCAAGTTACAAAACACATCATTGATTTTTGTGTTGTAAATGGGAACGGAGATCAATGAGATCTAGGTTAAAGAATAGAGAGTATAATCTAAAGTTCTGTTTTAGTTTAAAGGCAACTGCTTTTTAACTGCTTTGTTTTGAACGGATATGCACATTTAGATAACAAAGGCCTGATTTTATATATTTTAAAACAGCATATTTCATGCCACATGACTGAATAACAAAAACACAGGAAACGTTTTACTGGCCTTATATAACACGATGAATGATTTGTCACCCGCTTTTCCATCAGCTAGCATTCTATCTGTCCGTCTTGCATATAGTGATTGATCATACCAAAGCATTGTAACTAACCACCGATGGTTCAAATGAAAAAACATGCCATTGTCGTCCTCCGTGGTTCTGCATGTGGTTTCCAATGTTACGGGTTCCACCCCGGCAGAGGACGACGAACTTTCTCGGCCGTGAAAATAGTTATTATGGCTTCCTTCAGAAAAAAAAAAAAAAACTCAGGTCGGTAGTTCCGTGCTGCAGATTTATCGCTCGTGAAAGAAACTCAAGCTTGATAAAGAGGCATCTGAGCCAAATTAAGCAGTCTATCGTAAACAACATTACAGAACTTAAAGAGCGTCCATACATAAAAATTCAATTTTAATTTTGCATAAGACAATATCTCAAAGTAAGCTCTGGAAAGCTATACTTATTTTTAAACTTTAAAAAGTCAGAAGATGGTCACAATGGGGCTTTTGTATAACATAAAGTTATTATCGGTTCATATTAGGCTAATTAGAGTATTCCAAGTTCTTTGAAATTGCTAAGGCGCTAATCTTGGTGACAGGCACTATTCTTTGCTTTAAAGTTAATGCGCTATTTATCTTTTTAGGTTTATCCTTAGCAACTAATTATTATAAGAATATAAAAACAAGCAACCAATTCCATTTGGAGGTTATTCATGACAGTGATGCTGTTTTAGCTCTTCCATACTTCCTGAAAGTGGGATACACTACAAGCATTACTGTTCCCGCTATGTCAGTTTGTCGAGTAGGGAGCCAAAACGATGTTGATATACCCTTTTGACCTGGTTGCACTTGTTCTTGGCGACTAGAATTGAACCTAAACTCTAAAACACTACATCTTTGAGTAGAGTGGCAGAAAATACATCTCACATAAAATATCCTCTGAAAACTGTTGCGAGATAAGGTTCGTTTTAGACAATAATTTCAAATCCTTTATCTTATAAGGCTATTATTGGCTAAGGAAAGATCAATGGACTGACCATGAAAGTAAAGAAGCGTTTTAACTTAGCTGTTAGTAATTTTTATAAACTGAATGACATAACACTGTATTTTATTAAAATAAGCTTTAATCTTGGAAATTAATTATTCTCGTGTGTACGTTAAAGTATGGAAAGATAGAGTCAAACTGAAAAATTAAATACCATAGCCAGGATTTGAACCACTGATTTTCTGGTCTCCGTCCAGCCGCTCTAACCCTTGAGCTACTATGGCCAAAGTGCCGACGTGACATTAAATTATCCAACAGACTCATGTTTTTCCCGGTAAACCACTAGGAGATCTCATAAAAACATGAGACAACTACCTTAATGGCGACTTACAACCTCTAAGTACTTTAAGGGCCGGGCTTCATAGTTAACCACTATTAGGTCAATTAATGGATATTAATTGTTCTTTCACGCTGTCCGTATGTAGGCTAAAGTATGGAAACTGAAAAATTCAATGTCACAGCCGGGATTTGAACCACGGATTTTCCGGTTGCCTTCCAGCCACTCTAACCCTTGAGCTACTATGGCCAACGTGCCGACATGACATTAAATTCTCCAACCAGAAGATCCGTGGTTCAAATACCGGCTAGGGCATTTAATTTTTCAATCTGACTCTATCTTTCCATACTTTAGCCTACACACGATGTGTGTGAAAGAACAATTTCAATTAATTAACCTAATAGTGGTTAAATATAAAGCCCGGGCCTTAACGTACTTACACGTTGTAAGTCGCCATTAAGGTAGTTGTCTCATGTGTTTATGAGAACTCCTAAGTAGTTTACCGAGAGAAACACGACTCAGTTGGAGAATTTAATGTCATATCGGCATGTTGGCCATAGTATCTCAAGGGTTAGAGCGGCTGTAGGGCAACCAGAAGATCCGTGGTTCAAATCCCGGCTATGGCAGTCTGACTCTATCTTTCCAAACTTTAATCTTATTTGGAGGTATAAAATGGGTTCCAATCTGTAGTACAATACAGTCCCTTCTCTTTGCTACACACATTAAGGTAGTCGGCCCAATCGCCTTTTGTCCCTTAACAAATAATATCTCTGGAATTTTCCATAGGTGTCATTTGTTTCTCTAGCATTTATTGTTTAATGGACTTGTATTTCTACCTCCTATCTGAAGCTGCTACATCTGTCGTTAATAACTCCTATATGTTGAAATACTCCTGCGTTATAACCTGTTGCGCTCTTATTTCAACAAAATGCCGTTCCCAGACACACGTTTTTCCTAAGATGATCTACATTTAAAAAGAAATATATTTTCCACGTTTATTGTCAAGTAAAGTATAAAGAAACACAATGCCCACCTGGAACAACCGCATCCTTCACTGACTGGTATAACGTTCGCTGTTACTCCTTTTCCATCCAGTAAGAGTCGACTCATATCTTGCTTTAGCCAGAGACATTATGTCCTCCCCTCGTGGAGTAATTGACGTAATAATAGTTGCTATTGGATACCGAGATTTCACTGAACATAAGTGCTTCGATATCTCATGAACCAGAGTTTTGTTTTATTAAAATAACGTAATAATGTAATTTCACCAAAATGAAATATATTCTGAGAGTGGCTTCAATTTTATGAGAGTATCTTCTGATGTACTCTTCATTCTGATAGACTTTACTATAACTACTAAACTATAAGAGACAAAATCTTGCTACACTAGAAATATAAATGTCCTTAAAAGACTAATTATTTTGTGGAGATAAATAGTTTGTTTACGGTGCTGCCAATTTCTGGTATTATATCAGAGGCCGAAATATCATCCAACAGGAGTTATTGTGCATCTATCCCTCTTAAAACCCATCGGTGGGGCTCAAGGTTGAACCTGCGACATTGGGATCAGGTCAGCTTTTATCCTACTGGATCATTCGGACAGAAATGTTTTTGTGGGGCTAACCATTTTCTTGTGCAAAGAAAACGCACTTCAAAGCTATCAGACAACAACCAATTCTTAAACATCTTTCACTTAAGCCCACTGTAATCTTCTATTTCCATTAAATAAGACAATTTATGGAAATCGTTTACATCGACAAACATGAAATAGATAAAACAATAAGCGTTTCCAAGAAGTTTCCACATGAACGGAGGAAGTTACATAAGAGCAACATATAAGTTCATATATTTCTCAAAACTGTATAGTTTATTTAAACCCGCCTGACCAAGACGATCAATTCAGCTATGTACCTTCAGTGGGCGAATATTTTACGGACGCAATAACATTTAATTGTTAAAAACGTGCTAACGATAGGAAAAATAATAACTCTGTAAACGACAGTGATTACACAAATCTTACTAAAACTCTACAGTCAAGTCAAAACTGAAACTCAGAACGTCTGAAACCCACTCAGTGATTTCAAGAAGATTCTACTCCCATGCAGCAGAGCAGTCCATGAATAAAATAGGGAAGTGTCTGAAGATAAAAGTAATTACTGCTGTTGTATGGCCCTCTCACTTTCGGGATCTAGCGGTGTGTGATTTTTACTTGTGGGGTAACCTAAAACACAAAGTTTACGAGACATGTCCTCATACATTGGAAGAACTAAAAATATTACCAATGAAATCGGAAACATCATTTAAACGTGTGAATCAAAATGTGTCATCCCGATATCATGCTTGTTTATTTGTTGTTCAATTTAACTGACCAAGGCGTCATTTAATAACGTAATTTAACAGCAAACGTTACCTATTGATTCTTACATGGCACCTGAAGAATTAATGCATAACGAATTACTTCGCTAATTGTTCTTCCACAATGTCTTTGAATTAATAGATCACAATTATAAAACTTCACAATCTGATAATAAACAACTAAAAAGTAAGAAACTATTAACACAAAATTTTATAAAAATTAACGTAATCCTATAAAAATATAATTATTTTGATGAAAAGTTTTATTCTTGATTCTCTAACATTATTACGACGTTGTACGTTTATATTAAGGATACCCATCTGTGAAAATCCTCAATTCTACAATTTTGCTTGGGTTTACTGGAAACTTTAACACAATTGTTGTATTGGAAATTAAGTGGTTCAAATCCCGGTTATGGCATGGAATTTTTCAGTCTGGCTCTACCCTTTCATAGTGCGTCCTACACTCGGCTAGTGTGAAAGAACAAGTAATTTCCATTAATTGACCTAATAGTGGTTAACTATAAAGCCCGGGCCTTAAAGTACTTACATGTAGTATGTCGCCATTAAGGTGGTTGTCTCATGTGTTTATGAGAACTCCTAGTGGTTTGCCGGGAGAAATACGAGTCAGTTGGAGAATTTAATGTCATGTCGGCATGTTGGCCATAGTAGCTCAATGGTTTAGAGCGGCTGGACGGGGACAAAAAGATCCGTGTTTCAAATCCCGGCTTTGGCATTGAATTTTTCAGTCTGGCTCTACCCTTTCATAGTGCGTCATACACACGGCTAGTGTGAAAGAACAATTAATTTCCATTAATTGACCTAATAGTGGTTAACTATAAAGCCCGGGCCTTAAAGTACTTACATGTAGTATGTCGCCATTAAGGTAGTTGTCTCATGTGTTTATGAGCACTCCTAGTGGTTTGCCGGGAGAAACACGAATCAGTTGGAGAATTTAATGTCATGTCGGCATGTTGGCCATAGTAGCTCAATGGTTAGAGCAGCTGGACGGAAACCAGAAGATCCGTGGTTCAAATCCTGGCTATGGTATTGAATTTATCAGTCTGGCTCTACCCTTTCAATTATTGTATTATTGTATTATAAACAGACCAATTTTCAGACCTTTGTCCAAAATAGTTCCTGTGATATTAGTATATTTATAGTGTTTTATTGTCAGTTAATTAAACTGTTACACATTATGAAATTTTAGTTTCAGAAAAATAATACTTCGCAGTCATACTCACAAATACCGTATTAGTAAATTGATAAGGTAAAATTTTAATCTTACCCTTGGTTTAGGATTTAAAGAATTATTCAATTCTCCTTTTATTAATTTTTAATAGGTATTTGCTTGTGAAATATGTGCTTTATTATTTAATTGCACAAACTCTGGTGATACTATAAAAATCATCTCATCAATTTCCTTTGGTACTTATTTTATCCAAGCACAAATATTTTCAAGCTTCTAGTATGAAAGCTGTATCGTGTGGAGCAATTTATGTTCTGAAAAGCGCTGAAAACTTAAAACCACGAGAAAATCACCCAGGTAATTAATATTAACCACTGTGTCTACTTACAGTGACCGACTTAACTAGTCAGATGCCACAATTTTATATGGTTGTATGGCATTAAAATAATTGGAATTTGAAGTAAGCGGGATACTCTAATCAGGCAAAAAATTTTCAATATTTGCACTTTTTGACCAATTTTCACATATGGGTATCCTTAATTTAGAAGATTATAATTTACTGAAAATAATTTATTAAATTTTACCTGAACCCATTTAGCTAAAGTTTTATTTCAAGTACGTAAAAAAAGTTACTTGGTTTTAAGTACCTCTCTGATTTTTTTATGTTTTCGAGTTATTAAATTTTAAAGCTGCATTTCTTTATACTATTAACAAAACATAAAACTAATAACCTTGTTTGAAATTTTGGATCATTTACCTGATCACATTTGTCTGTGTATGTCATAATTTTGTTTACAAAATATACTTTAAACACTATAATTTGAAAAGATTAATATTATGGATTCAATTGCTTGGGGTTTGAGAACATACCCAATATTTTTCAGCAACGCTGGCAGAAAACTGTATGGAATGGAACAGTTAGGTAAAGTGAATATGTTGCAAAATTATCTGCAAAAATCTTGCATTTTAAAGGGAAAGTATTATATATATTTTAACCTATACTACAAAAATATAGATATTTGTAACACAAATATAAAAATTAAATTTTAATGAATAGTCCTTAGTATTTTTAAAATCATAGAATATAAACTTACATTTTGCAACATTTATACTACATATGTTTAGGGTAATATTCCCATACACTGTAATTCTTTGCAGGGTTGAAATTGGAGATGTAAAATATGAGTCAGAGAAAATAATGTCAGGTCGGCATTTTGTTGCAATAGTTCAGTTGATTAAACTAACAACACGAAGATCTGTCACTGAAATCCCGGCAATGGTATTTTATTTTCATTTTTCTCTCCCTTTCTAAATGTAACCTGCCTATTTAAATTTAAGCTAAATTTAACTATCACAGAGTAATCTAACTGTGCTATGAGGATCCTGATAAAGCATTTATGAGATTGTAAGGCACAATTAAATCTTAAAATGAATTTGAGCACACCTTGTGGTACACCAGGAAACATGATAGTCAGTTGGAGAATTGAATATGTACCTGGCACCAAAGTTGAGTACAGCGACACTAAGGAAAGTTCCATAGTTCTAATACCGGCTAAGGAAATGGACCTTTTAGTCTGTTAATCTATTTTATCTATTTGATATTAAATTTGATAATCTAATAATATGAAACACGTGTAGTCGAAATAACAGTTAAAGTAACAAAGCTTTACGTCACTATTACAGAACTAAGTTCAGTCAAACGTATCAGAAATGCCAGCTTTGTTCAGCAGCATCAAGCTCAACTTAAGATGGATAAAGTGACGTCAGGTGTAAAACTACGAGACTCTGTAACATGGTTTGAAAATCGTTTCGTCTCACAGTGCTTAAGGTAATTAACGGCTAAAAGAAACACGACTAAGAGCCCAAAGAATATATAACGTAGATGCAAAGCGAAATAAAAGACTGAAAAAGAAGAACGACGAATCAAAACATGGAGACGGACGGAGTTTCCAAGCAACCAAATTAAGTTGAAATGTCGTTTTTTCTAAAGGCACTTTAATTAATTTCCTCGGGGAAACAACTTAATTCTCTGTGCTTTGTCTTCCACTACTGGAGCGCGATGAGAAGTTTGTAACGAACGTTCTGGAGTTAACTTTGTGTTTATTTATAAATAGGAGACCTAGATATCTTAAATACTTACAGGTTACAGTGAACTTTTTGTTACGTCCTATAACAATTGGTTTCGTATACAATTGTTACAGAAAAGTTGGATGCATGCTTTTAAATCAAATTATTTGCGCCATTTAAGTTCTATATTCATTTTGTAATCTATAGTTTGAAATGGCAAAGTTTAATATAAATTGTAGGAAAAACTGATTCTCAGACTGCAACTAAATGTGCGAACATAAGAATGCTCTTTTTATATTGATTAGTTTTGTCAGCCTAGTGTTAATGTTATTTAGGATATAATTACTCATAGCTATATCTGATGTGTGCTTATCTGCCGGCATACAAATGTATTTTTTAGACGTGGTGCATGACCTTGCTCAGATGTGCGCGAGTGACGTCATGCGAATCAATAGTAGGGGTAGGATCTCTGCTTGCACCAGCAGACTGCTGATAAATCTAATGGATTAGATGGCAGTTAACTAACCTGACACCCATTTCTTCTTAGAATTAAACACTGGTTTCGACTATAAACTACTGAGCAACATTACATCATACGCCAAGTATGAAAGCTATATCTGTACGTGGGTTTGTAACTTATTACCAGAGATCTAACGGGGAGTCGAAACTCCCATCCAAAACCAGGAAGCGCCGCACCAAGCTCCATGTGAATTAGAAGGATACTAAGATAAAACAAGTGGAAGTGGCTACAAGAAACAAGTGATGGGTCAACCCATCCGGGAAGACTACCGATAACCTCGGTTGGACCACTGGTGATCTAGCACATCATGCTACGGGTTATCCAGCTAGTATCAGGTAACTTTTAGGTGTCCTTTAACTCCAAATGGGTGGCATTGTCAGCCAGACGTACCCAATACCCATGGGTATCGGGAACCGAATTTCCCCGTCAAGACCAGCTCAAACCGAACAATTCCCCTATGATAAAACTGAAAATTGAGCTCCGATGAAATAGGTTAGGTTGGTTATACCCCAGAGTGCGTGTCATAGCCAGAAATGCACAAGGTATGTAACGATGACCAATGGAACCAGGGAACAAGGATTCAGGGACAATTTATATGTATGCTTGAATGATAAGCAAATATGCTACACGTTTTCTTCTCAGATTACAGTTTCAAATCAATATACTTGCATTTTATGATACAGATTTACAATTCTCAATATTATAACTGATCTTTGTAAAATACATGTTCATTTATTGAAGTGTATTGTTGGTCTATTTCGTCCTCAACGTAAGCTTTTATGGTTGCACAATTAATATTATAGTGCAGTATAGTATATTTTCTAAACTTCTCTGATCTGTTGCAGTTTTTATTTAAACACCTATTTTGCCCGCCTCTGAGGCGTGCGGGTATCGCATCTGCCTCATATACAGATATCTCGAGTTTGTATCTCAGTCAGGGTGAGTTATCTGGATAAGATATTTCTCGAGGTTTTATTTTTTCCTGAAAGATGAATGCAGAGTAACTAAGCTCACTTGTATTATTTCAGCCATTTCATTCACTGTTTGATGTCACCTACTACATCGTTGGCTCAGGTTACAAATAAAACGATTAAGTAAATCTCCATGTCTGTTTCCTTAGTTATTTTCCAATGAACTGCTTAAATTGCCATCAATTTTTGTAATGTTTATATAGAACTGCAGTGGGCGGGACGCAATCTCGTATACTCTGGAATAGAGTACTCTAAATCCAGTTAACCCGATCATCCGCCTCTACCATCCTGTCCAACTGAGCTGCTTGGGTTTTACGATTAAATGGTGCAACAATGAAAAAAATTCAGCAAGTGCTAGCAAAAGAAGAATCAATATTATTCAGGAACAGTTCATACAGTTTTCTCTCCTGAATAATACGACCGGGACAGCCAAAGGCCAACATACGAACTTTGCAACTGTCCAAGAGTGAATTCGAGGAATTTTAGCTCTGAATTTAGCTCCTTATATTTAAAATTTAAGTAATGCTCAGTCCTTCATCACAGCTATTATGAAATAATGTTTGTAAAACAAAGGTATTCACTGTTAATTTCGAAATATAAAAGCAGATTAAAATACACAAACCCGAAATTGTTTTAAAGGTAGGCCTATTTTCCCCCCTCTTGGATATGTCTTCATCTGTGTAAGACAAGGAGACTCTCTCTCTCATACTTATTATTTAATCTAGCATTGGAGAAAGTTATTAGGGATGCTGGCATTCAAACAAGAGGTGCAATATTTAATAAGTCCACACAATTACTGGCATATGCAGACGATATAGATATAATCAGCAGAACAGAAAATGACATGGTAAGGGCATTTATAAACTTAGAACAGGCAACAACTAAGATGGGTTTAAAAATAAATGAAGGGAGAACAAAGTATATGGTGACTAATGTCAAGAATATAATTAAATAGCCAGAAAAAGATATCCATATTCTTAACTATAAAATTGAAAGAGTGAATAGATTCACATACCTAGGGTCTCCTGTGAATGAAAGTAATGACATGAAAGAGGAAATTAACCAAAGAATACGAAATGCCATTGGGGCATATTTTAATCTAATAAAACACTTTAAATCAAAACTCTTAACATATAAAACTAAAATTATAATTTATAAAACATTAATGAAACCGCTGATGATGTATGGGTGTGAAACATGGGTCACTACAAAACAGGATATGGAAAGACTGAACATTGTTGAAAGGAAGATACTGAGAAGAATTTATGGCCCAATTAAGGAGAAAGGGGAATGGTGAATCAGATATAACGATGAATTATATAAAATATATAAAGACCCCAATATTGTAAAATCGATTAAAATAGCAAGGTTAAGTTGGGCAGGGCATGTCCAAAGACTGGATGAAGAGGACATAATTAGGAGAGTATTGTGGTGGAAACGTAGAGTCAGACTGAAAAATTCAATGCCATAGCCGGGATTTGAACCACGGATCTTCTGGTTTCCGTCCAGAAGATCCGTGGTTCAAATCCCGGCTATGGCATTGAATTTTTCAGTCTGACTCTACGTTTCCACAATTTAGCCTACATACGGCCAGTGTGAAAGAATAATTAATTTCCAGAGTATTGTGGTGTAAACGGTATGGTGTAAGGAGAGTAGGGAGACCAAACTTGAGATGGATGGATGGATGGAGTTGAGTCCAGAGGTTATACTCCCATTAGCCTTGAACCCGTAGGAACAAGACCCGGGCCTCTTTCAACCAGGGAGTTATCTGAGCTGTCCCTTAAAGGGCGCCCGGCATCCTCCGTGGGGCTTTCCATTAGGGCAAGACCTAGTTTCTTAACAAGCCCCCTCCCCATCTGGTCCTAGGGACACAAGACGGGATGGAAGTGGATACGCCACTTACGCGCGTCAACACTCAAGGTGAAGACTACCGATATGACCTCGGTGGGGCCGCCTGGTGATCTAGCACACCTTCTACTAGCTGAGCAGGCTAGTACCCGGAAACTTAATGGCTTCCCTCAACCCCGTCCGAAGACGTACCCAATCTTCCACGGGTATCGGGAACACACTGCCCCATCGAAGCCATCCCAATCCGAACAACTCCCGAAGGAGGGGCTCGGCTGTTCGGCCCGAGGTTCCTCTAGTAACGTCAGAGGTACCAGGAGTGCTAAGGGTCCGCAGCGCCCACACTTTGGCAGCTGAAAGGGACGGATCCCTTCCCCTACGGGGGGATGGATGGAGTATTGGAGGATGTGAAAAGGCTGAAAATAAAAAATTGGTGGATGGTAGCCAGAAGATGGGATGTCTGGAGGAGGATCCTGAGGGAAGCCGAGGTCCACTCTGGGCTGTAGTGCTAGAAATGATGATGATGTCTTCATTTACCTTCCCCACAAAGGTGGTCTGATGGTGAAATATGGCTAAGGTGAAATATTTAGGGACAGCATTGATAAACATGGAATCCGCAGGCCTCTAGACAAAGTAGAAAATAATAACTGGGAGATGGGTAGTATCCAGTAGTTACAAGATAAAAGCAGGGATTAATTTTATCTTCTTCCTACGCTGAAAACGAGTCTAGCTGGGAAGAGTTGGCCACACCACCAGCATTTTATAACATTTATTACATTTTATAACATTTTTTTCATTTTATCATTTTATGATAACTGATAGTGAAAATAATACAAGTCAATAGAAAAAATATACCTCGGTAGCAATCAGATAATACGATAAGAGGTTTCAAGACTACTAATTAAGGCCAAAAGGTATATATTACACTATTGCTTGAATACATTTTAAATAAACAATTCTGTGAAATGTATACAGAAATAATTCCTAGTTTTATTCTGCCATGTTGCTTCATTAGTATCCACTGTTGAGTTATGAATAATACCTAACCAAAAGCCCATGTTTTAAAGTAAATGTAAAACTTTTATTAACATAGTAAATGACAAACTAATTAAACGCACACCATTTTAAAAACATTTCATATGTCATTCCATTTTGCACGAATATCTCCAGCACTATAATTAATTAATGGTGGACGAATATCTACCTATTAAATCATTATTATTTCTTTCTGGGTGCGATGTTATTAGGAATAACAATATGTAAATTAAAACATCCATAATTTCAGTTTCAACTTCAGAGTTTAACATATACTACATAGATCAAATATCAAACATGCTTTAAATTAGTTCCAGAGATTTTAATTTTCTTCTCATTTCTATTACTGCTTAGAGAAGTTACTTCTGTTTTTTTTTCTTTCAGTTCTTAATAAAACTGAATAGTTTGCAATGGAACATTTTAACAGTATACATATACAAAACTCTGGATATTAATTTTAGTTATCCTATTAATTCGGGAGAAAATAGATGTTAAACATGAGAATTCAAAATTTATTGAAAAGTTTACACAACATGAGTATTATTGTTCGATAACCTAAGAATGCTAAGAAAGCTTTATCTTCCTTTTATCATGTTATTAAAAAGGCAATACTATATATTGATTTATAACCAGTTATGCATGGATTGGAGCAATTTGAAAATTAGAATGTATGACAAACGAGCACCCAGTAGTTTAACAACAAAGCTCTAAAATAACATTTGCTGAGATAATATGCTCTTTAAAAAGTATTTTCTGCATGTAAAGACCGTTTTCTGTAGTTTTCTTTTTCTCTCAACTATGCAATTTAGTACCTGATGCTTGTCTTGAAGAGCTGGTTCATTTTTATATTGGAAAAAGTTTTCAGTTTGTACTACAGCTCTCTAGTTATCTTGGTTTAAATTTAGGCACTTAAAGCACTGCATGATTGCCTTTGAAAAGTTATACAGCTATACAATTTAAATACAATTAAAGATGCATGTCTGAAAGTATAAAACAGATATTGTCACATCAGCGATTGCGCAGGTCTGCCGTCAGCAAGTAACACGCGCTCGGACACCTTCTGTTGCCGTGAGAAATAAAAAGGTGTCAAGAACAGCTGACGTCACGAGGCGAGTCGTATTACTGCTACGCAAAAACACCTTCCGCGACGGCAATTCCAGAGGTTCGATTTAAAGAAATATTATCTCGGCCGGTAGATATATAAATGCCGATGTACGACACATGTCAGTAAGTAGCCAATCACTGTGTAGTGCAAGGAGTAGTACGGTGCTTCTATGAGTGCGGGATCGTCGAGCTGCAGAGCCGGCGGCGAAATAGTCTGCTAATGAAAATCGAAGTTGTGTTCAGAATTGGTGTATAGCTCCAGTTAGAGGTGGAGCTGTGTAGGTCATAAAGATTAGAGCAGCACATAGGGCGCGTGCTACAGATACTTAAGTGGACATCGTAGACAGGTTTCGAAGTTTCGCATTTGTGTAAAAGATATACTAGTTTTGCGTTAGCTGTGAGCTAATGATTTTGGTGAAAATAAGCAACTTTTGAGGTGAATATTTTTCATATTTTGTTACAATATTTAGCTATAAGTTTAGGTAAATTTTGGTCTTTTTGTACAAATAGGTACTTCAAGCCAGAGTTGAGGTTTTCTAAAAGCAGATCTTCCATATGAGTCGAATAGAATAAAAGGCGTTTTTTACATTCATTTTGATTTTGCTACACATTCATCAAAAGATTCATTCTTCAAAACATTCTTAAAAATCTTATGACTTATGCAAAATCATAAACAAGTACGTTCAGAATGAAGCTATTTCAAATTTTGTTGTTTACATACAAACAGAAATATAAACAGACAGAGCTACATACACATATTTTTAAAAAGTTTTTTGGCATCCAGAGAAATTCGCATATTTATTTCCGGTAAATCTCGGTACCCAATTTTTGCTTGGAGTGTGTACAGTTACAGACAGTTAAGTAAACAGTAGCTTAAGTAAATGTACCATAGAAAATAAATTGAATAACGCTACTTGGGTATGAACATGGCGTAATCTGTTTGCTTCCTAATCTGTATTTTCAAGCATATGACTACCTATTCTTCCCCTGATTGAAGCGCTGGTGTACTCTATTGACTAAAGTGGTTACATCACATATTAAAGAAAACAAAAGTTGACGTTAACGTGACGTATTAAACTGAGATTACACACAGAATATGTGTTGTCGTTTTTGTACTGACTAAATGGACGGATTACGCTGCTGTGCTTGTTTCACTGTATTTTGTTTTGTTTTACGGTACAGTGCTCTAGGTTTTTACTCATGTTTACATTATTCTACGAAATTCAACAGAACTCTGAAGGGTTGGTGGTGTTTTACTCGGTTTAAATAAACAAACACCGGGACACGAAGCATTTTGAATGGAACAAAATCTCTATGTTACCGCTCAGCAAGCTTTACTCTATACATATACATTTATTGAAATCTGTAATATTACAGTTTGCTTTAGTTCTCTTTTTTCTTAACATACAGCTTCCATTCCGTTCGTTCGTTTCTCTAATGCTTGGTCTATAACTCAATAATAACAGTAAGAGCTCTCATGTTACATTCGCATGAAACTCTCTACCTGTTATCATCTATTTTTAAGCTGCTTTATAGAGAAAACACTTACTCAATAATGAATATCTGAGGTAAGAATGTGATGACTCAGATGTTAATAAACGGTAGAGAAACCAGGAGCAGAAAATAGTATATTATGTGACGGGGCTCTAATTACAGTAATTAAGTTAGGAACATATTTATGGAATGAGTGAAGCGAGAGGTTGTAATGGTATTATAGTCAAGTTTCATACGTGCTCACTCGAGTCAGTATCTGCATTGATATATTTCTGAAATGAGGGAAGCGAGAGATTGTAATGCCATTATAGTCAAGCTTCAAGCATGCTTAACCAAGTCACTAACTGCATTGACTTCATCTTGCGCACTGAAACAGTTGGCAGTGTTCTGGTATGAGCGTACACGCAAAAAGGTTAATTATTTGAGCTGATTGTGGAAATCTACACTTTTATAAACAGTTGCACTTAAATGAAGTTCATTAAAGTCCAGCTACCAGACATAATTTTGGAATTCCCGCCTCTGTAGCGCAGGTAGTAACGTGTCTGGCTCGCAATCAAGAGGAATATCGGCCAGGGTGTTACATGGATAAGGTTTTATTTGGGCTTGTCGCTTATCCTGAAAGATGAAAGTCGGGTATCTCTAAGTTCTATGGAACCTGGACCCACTTAAGCATCACTTCAACAATTTCATTCTCCGCCCGATATGACTTAATGTTGAAGGACGCACATAGAAATGCAGTTACTTAATTTAATTTTGGCATGGTTTAGTATAAAATATATTAACAGGAAATGACATAGAAACAAGAGTTGACGTAAATAGCACCTCCGCCTTGTACACATCTTTCATAGCTGTCACTGACTGGAGGGAAGTAGAGGTAAGAAGAGACAGAGCAGCAGTGAGCAAGGTCTCTATAGTTTTAAATACAGACAGCCCGGTGTTAGTGAAATGGGCTCCGCTCACCTGCAGGCTTGCAGATCCCTTTGGAACCAGGACTTGGAAAGCGACTCCTATCCGAAGGATGGTTTAGAGGGATCACGAGCTCTCCCTGTCATATAACGCCCAGTTTCCCGCCAACAGGAAGGTAGGTACAGGTAATTCAAAAGTTGTAAATAACCTTCCCAGCCTTTACCTAATAATGTGGAAAAAATCCCCAAAATAATCCATGGACTGCGAAGAACGGCCGGGAATATGCTAGTGGCTGCACCACCTCGCACGGTAACCCTTACCAGTAATGCAATATTACTCAAAATTGCTTCTGAATGAAGTAAACTTAACCGGTTATTGCCAAAAGAATTCAAGATACGTTTAATTTTTACGAAAATGCCTCGTAACACATTTTAATTGTAATTCAATCACCTTTTGTTTGAAAATATACAATTTCGAACACGTTTCCATCTAAAATATCGTTTAGATTGGAAAGATTTTTATTAATTCTCGAATCGCTTCTTTGAAGCAAAAGATCTAACTTTACATACTCTTTTCTTTAGTTTTTTCTTTCATCTTTTTACCCCAATGCTCTTATCTTCTTTTCTGAGTTACACAGTTCACATACTCCCTCCCTCTCTGTCACACTCATTTGCATTGTTTCATATACATACCATAAAAAACACGCACATTTTTTTTTCTAAAAATGCTTTCCCCTGAAACTGGGCATCGAAATGTGCCTTTCGATGTTCCTTATGTAACTACAAGATGTGGGAGGGAAAGTAAAGCACTGTTTTATTATTTCATCACAGTACACAATAGTTCTAAAGTCTAGGGCTACTTGGTATATGAAAAAGGAATAATATTAATGATTATTAAGATGCTTAGAGGCTCTAAGGTGAATTTGAAAGTTTAATAAGCTTTGCATGCATTTTTAAGAGAGAACTGAATGTTGAAGTAATTTTAAAAGGCTGACTATAATAAGAAGAGATCGAACCGTTAACAATACTTTCCAAATGATTTATATCCAAGAAAGGGATATTTGGAATAAGCTGTGTGCATCAAAGACTCTACTTCTGTGTAAGTTTGTATCGTTTGTCATTTACCAGCTAAACAGTATTAAGAAGTATCTGCCGGATGAAGTAGACTTTCATACACTACTCACAGAAAGATCTATTTGCCATAAAAGTACCTTTAAAGATGACATTTTAATTAAAATTGCCAGAACCGTACTAAGAATATAAAAATAATTAAAGTTTTTCATGTAAAGGATAAATATTAGTTGGGATTTTATTGAAATTCTTTCTTTTTTTCTCTTCCTCTCTCTTTTCAATTTACGTCGTCCAACGTTAAGTCATATCGGACGATGAATGAAATTGGTGAAATGATGCAAAATGAGCCCGGGGTTCATGGAGCGTAGAGTTCCCTGACATTTGTCTTTCACGATAAGGGAAAACCCCGGAAAGAGCCTTATCCAGGTAACTCACCCTGATCGAGATTCGAACTTGGGACCTCTTGAACGTGAGGCAGACGTAATAATATATCTGTAACATGTTTATAAGCTACTGAACATAACTTTTCGCTTCTGATTTGTGCTGTTTACAAATTCAGGCGTGTCATGTTTCTCATAATTCAGAGGACCTCAATACGAGTATACCTATCTCCACTTAAAAATTGATGTAATTTTTTTTCTGCGGAACAATACCTTTTCTAACTATTATGCATGAGTAAATTGTAAAGAGTTTACCTGTTAGAAATAATAAATAGACTTTATTTCAATAAGAGGTTGTCACAACCATAACTGTTTTATTCTGCTCCTTTTTACTCTTATGAGGTGATCCAACTACGATAACCCTGTGTATTTAACGGTTAAATTTATATGTGATTTCATGTACAAGGACAGGTTAAACCTAAAGTGACGGAGGAAACAATATGGTCTTCTCATATCTCTAAAACCAGATATGGGACAGGGGCTGGACTCTATGACAATGGTACTATGCTGATATTTAGCTTTAACTAATATACTGCGGTTTTCACGCAGAACTCTGCTATTTTAGCGAGTACCTAGGGAGGTTTAGGAAGAAGCACAGTAATAAAACAGTTCTTATGCTCTCAGACAGTCGGGTGGTCTTGAAGGCCCTCGAAAACCAATTATTTAAGTTAATCCCAGTATTCATGTGTCCAGAAGGCCACTAGCTCCACAAAATTCAATCAAAATGTGAGGATTTTGGGAAGTAAACAGAGGACGAAGTTGCTAAGAATGGAACTGAGCAACCGTTTACAGCATTTGAACCACCACTGGAATTATCATCAAAACTAATAAATGAGGACTTAATTATTAAGCTGGCCAATAGAAGAACATCAGAAGTCCGAAAGTCATTTGTACATTTCAGCTCTCATTTGGAGAATGGGCAGAAGCAGGTCGCGAGATCTATTAATATAAGCAGCAGGTCACTATCCCCTCGGAAGGCACTTACACCAAATGAGACAGCAAGTGAACCCATCTTTGGGCTGTGCCTCAGCCTTGCGAATGGACAGGAGCCTGCTATAGGGGGTGTCAATAAGCGGACGAGGCAGTTGTCCATCTATGTTGTGTCAGTCCCAACAATTTCTCACCAGATAACCTAGTTCCTGGGAGCCATTTGAGGACTGGAGAGGCTTCAGGATCCAGAGTCTGATTCTGAATTATGTTTGGACTTCGAATTGATGACAATAAGACTGAGGACCCGCAACGGATGTGTAAAAGTCACAATATATGAAAATGTATGATACTCTATATACACATTTATAATGCAAATGAAGGTTATTAACGAAATAACAATTTCAGAGTTCTATTGATATTAAATTATTTCGGTCGTTCTTGCCAACTTTTTGCGGCATAACGCCTTTGGATTGCTGTGTTTAAACCTGCATTATACCCCACAGATACTGTCACCGTGTGACCAAGTTGGCTGCCGCGACATGCCGGAGCCGGGCACCTGGGCAGGAGAGAAAGAGAGATGCTACAGATTGTTAGGTCCATTGTTGTTGCCGAGAAATTTCTCGGAAGCTCTGCGGCATTCTAGAAATCATGGCTGGGGGGTATAAATACCTCGCAAGGTGTTAGAACCGTCAGTTGTTTGCTGGTTATCACGACAGTCGACAATTGAAGTGTACCGCAGTGATTTCATTCATTTGTTTTCGTGCAGCAACTACCAAGTCAGCCTTGAATACAGCTGATTGTCAATTTCACAGCTTTTTACTGCAGCAAAGTTTGTTTTAGACTTCTGCAAGGCGGATTTCCGAATCTACATAATCCTCGCAGTCACAATACTACATAGGTATATATGAGTTCTATGACCATTAATGTAGGTATAAGTACTAGGCATTTGCTTCACAATATCTTACCGCCAGAAGATTACATCTTCAACCATTAGGGCCGCACCGGGGCTCAGTTGTTACACCGCTTGGCTCTCACCAAGGCTGCCCGGGTTCGATCCCAGGCGACCGCAAAGTAAGATTTGTGGTAGACAACACGGCGCCGGGGTGGGTTTTCTCCTGGATCTCCGGTTTCCCCCGCCATCTCATTCCACCGGTGCTCCATCTTCATCTCGTGTATCATCAGTGTCATCGCCTGCGGTGCCATATGTAGTAAAAGTGGGCGTTAAACACTACACACATTCTTCAACTATTCAATAGTAGAGGGAATATTGAACTATATCAAAAAAATTGGATTGAGATTTTACCCGTAGTAAATATCTTTAGCCTCCCTGAATTAAAGAAAAGTATACATGTATGCGTATGTGTATATGTGCGTGTAAACAACATAATATTAAAAACGAAAAGATGCTTACTTATCATATTTAACTTCAACATGTTCCAAGGTTTGATAGTGTCTGACATGAAGAATTGAATGCTACGACTGGGATTTGAACCACGGATCTATGGTGTCCATCCAGTCGCTCTTATCCATTGAGCTACCGTGAAAAATTTGCCGTCATGACATTCAATTGTCCAATTGACTCATATTTCCCCTGTAAACCACTAGGGACTCTGCATCCGTTTGTGGCGACTTACTATTGTAGGTACCTGAGTCCCGGGCTTCATCATTTAACTCTTAATATTTAAGTTAATTAATGGAAATTATTCATTTATTAACACTAGCCGTATACAGACGGTAAATTGGCCATGGTAGCTCAATGGGTAGGAGCAACTGGACCGAAAGCAGTAGATCCGTGGCTCAAATCCCACCCATGGCATTGAATTTTTCATGTCGACTCTATCAATCCAATACATCAGCCTGTATACGGCTAGTGTTAAGAAATTAATAATTTCCATCAATTAACTTAAAGTTTTTAAGGATTTGACACTAAAGCTTGCAAGAAAATCTTCCGTCCCCAAAGCTTTGCATGGAAGAGTCATCGCTTATGTTTGATCATCTCGGAAATGGCTCAACAGTTTAACATACTCTGAGTGCCTTGCAACATTACTTTTAATACAAAGTTTAGTGGTAGACATTGTTTAATGTAACTAGGGGAAGCTGGTAACTCCCAGAGGGCGCGGCCCCAGGTGGCGAATGGGGAATCCCTCCGGGATATCAGGGAAATGACATACCTCCCGCGGATCAACAGCCATGATGTCAGCAGTTGCAGCACAAAATTAATTACGTCTGAGGTGTTACAAGATCGAATTTTCACAGGCGACCTGTACATCTTACGGTCCCCGGCCATGCAACTGCGATCTAGTTTCCCACATTTCGTGAAAGACTTCCATTTGGGAGTCATGCTAGCTATTGCTGGGGTAAAAAATCTCTATTCGCATCCCAGTGACGGCTGTATCATGGAAAATTAATTTATTATTGGAGCTTCGACTTTGTGTAGAGATTGAAATTGGGGAACCTTAGGTTTCAAATAAAGAATTTCAAAGGGAATATCATGATTTTAAACAAAGTGGTAGATAAATAAAAGTAAATAATTTAAGTGTGCTCAGAACGTGGAAAAGGTGTGGCTAGAGTGATGAAAAGTAAATTGTTGTAATGGGTACAATACGTTTCATTTGTTGTTTATAATGTAATGTTACTGAAAATATGTGCCCATTCAATTATATATTTGAGTGGTGCGAATTGAATGCCTAGTCCAGAGGAAGAAAGCTTCGAGAGTTGTGACGTACTTCAGTTGGGAGCGAGGCCTGCAGTGCGTGTGACGTCATGCAAGAGCCGTGTATTACCAAGTTGCCTATATAAATGGCACTGAGTACAGAATCAGAGGGTTCAGGTGTAGCGCAGTCGATGACAACAATCTAGTTGTCACGTACCTAATGGAACTGTTAAACTTACAATGGGACGATTTATTGAATTCAAATATACACACAAGAAAGACTTGGCTGATGTTTACAAGAATGTACCCCAAACCAGACTTCCAAGGTTGTATTCACTTGCCGCACGGACATTGTGTATGTTTGGCTCGACATGTGCGCAGACAATTTGTTTCTGTTATGAAATAAGCTAAGTCCAAACCTGACATACCTTGTCGGATCACCATCTAATATGCATCCTTCGATTACAAATTTTCCAGATATTACGTCCTGACATTGATAATTTAGTTAAAGAAAAACGAAACAGAAAGCGTTGGAAAATGTCCACGAAATATATGGTTCTCCTCTAATTTGCAGAAAAAAATACTTGCCCGACCTTCAGATAAACTGCGAGTTGAAGTTTCGTATATTTTCTCATAGCACAGAGCCAGACTGTAATTGTTTATAGTATTAATATTACGACACCCATACCCGATACGTTTCCTGTCTTTCCTACGCTGTCGGAACCCCAACACATCAAGCTATTTCCTTCCTCCTGGGCAGCAAAAGTCAGCGCAGTGACGTCACACTCTAACCTGCCTTTCGTTCGGGGGCAGTTTTTGGCGCTTAGAGCTGACGTCATACCGCCACTACCTGTCTTCCCATGTCCTAGTCTTACGATAAAGTCAAGGAGGTTGGAGAAATATAGGCATGTCATCTACTTTATCGACTTACTGTCTCCAACTCTCATCAAAAATGGGTTTAAATTTTGCTTTACATATACTTTAATAGCCTATCGAATTATTTTAGCGGCAGTTTTTATAATCACTGTGTCAAGTGGAAAACAGACACTGAAACTGGGTTATTTTTAATATACACTATCTACGCGTCTGAGAAAACCAACTTTACTACTAAATTTCACCATCTCTAGCACAGGCAATCCTAACATATATCACTATGTATGTGATTAATACAATTCAGTAAATTGTGAAGCAGTATTGCTTATGGGTGTACACAAGTTCCACGTTGGAACGCCAATTTGATGCAAATATAATATAATGGCGAACACAGAAGTCGGCGAGCAATGAGGTTTCTCTCAGGGTATGCGTGGATGTGTGTGAGAAGGAAATTTACAACACTGGAATGCCCGTTTCCAAATTATTTATTCACTGCTTCTTATTTCAAACCTCGAAATGGAAGCTGCCGACCGAGGGTTACCAATCACGGTTTATAGTGACTGAATGCTAACTATATTTCTCGATAAATTTTGATGACCTGACAAATATTCAAGACCGAACAAGTTGACCACCCTAATAGGCTGCATGTTTGACTCTTCCTGATATCGGCTACACGCCGGATAAATGTTTATGATGTCTTTCTAGCCGCGCACCCGCCTTCATCGGCGGCAAGCCGAAGAGTGCTGACCACCTTTGCGCGCGTGTGTATCTTTATATATAACTTCCACTCTCCAAATTCCTTTTCCAAACCAAACAAAGTCCTTTTGTGGCTGTTTTGGTCGCCATTGTAAACGATCCGAAGAATACCCTATTCATGTATGTCAAGTGACAATTCCTTTAGAAACCTTCTAAGGACACTGTTCCTTTCATTCATGGCATTGTTATTATACTTTCCCCAACTCACTGACCTTGCCCTGGGTCGTCACAAAGAACCCACATTCCTTTTACGTCTATCATTATTCTTTGCTCCTGCAAACAATAATTTCGGTATCAAATGCCCCCATAGATATTATTTTATTATCCCATAATGAAATAATATATATGTCTTGCCCGAATATAACGCAAAATATTAAACCTTTGTCAGCAACTTCCAATTCATTTTACAATTTCTTTTCACAACGTTAAATTTTTTTCTTACATGACATTTGCTAAAAATTATTCACCGAGTTACATAACAATATTTCATTTAAAATTTACCAACATTCTGTTCTGCAATTTTCAACTTTTAAATATTACTCGGAAAATATTTCAATCTACCTCATCTCTATTTTTCTCCATGTGATCTACTTAAAATTAATTCATATCGTTGTTACACTTGAAACAATTACTAAATATACACTCCCATGTTTAAATCAATGGTACATTAATAATATTATATTTGTATACAACATTTCTGAGTTCTTCTTCTTGATTCTATATAAATATTCTTTTCAAAAGTCTTTCATTGTTCTGATATTTTTTTTTAACTGGTTAATTTTTTTTTATACATTTCCGAATACTTCTTTATGACTCTATATAAATATTATTTTCAAAAGTCTTTAAGTGTTCTGATTTTCATTACTATATTTTTTTTCACTTGTTTAGTTTTAAGTTTCACTGCACTGTCACAACACTGTTTACACTTAACCTATACATTTTACACTGCACTATTGATACTTAGCCTATACATTTTACAAGTTTGTTTCTTCTCCTTTTACAATTTGTTATGGCAATTTTAAATACTTTAGCCTAAGTTCCTACCATTTACAAGAAAATTCATCATTCCACAACGTACTTCGAAATACAAGAGAATTTTGCGGACTTTTCCGTGTATAAAGGACTTATTTATTCTACATCCCCATGAGTTTTCCATATCTAGCTTAGATATTGGACATCGATCTCTTTTCCTATTTTTCTTACACATATTCTGATGGAACTGTGCCCCTTGCCCGAAATATTTTAATATTTCTGTTTCGTTTATCCCTGGATTTTGAATGCTTTTCCATGTTTCTTTCTTCGCCATGACCTCTATTATTACCTTAGTAATTTCATTTGTGGTTTTCTCCAAATACCTCGTCGGTTTTCTATTTTCCCATTCTGATCCTTCTAGTCTACTCCTAGTTTCTTCTAACTCTTTTCTAGCCATTTCTCTTTCTTTGCCTAAGTTCTGTCCTATTTCCTCCCTCAGTTTTCTGTTTTCATTATCTGACCTTACATTAGTTAGATTTATAACTTCATTTTCAGCATTCTCCGTCTCCTCACTAACATCTTTCCCTACATTGTCTGTTACCTGATCAGCATCTTCTCTTACGTTCTCTACTTCCTGACTAACGTTCCCGAAATTTTCTAACGCCTGTTGTTGATTGTCCAACTTCTTTCCTAGTTCTATTTGTCCTACCTCTAACTTCTGAAAACCACTTTCTATCTTTCCTTCTATCTTTTCTAAACTTTGATTATATTCCTTCATCTCTTTTATTAACCCTTTATTATTATCCTTCATCTCTGTTATTAACCTTTGATGCATATTATCTAACTTGTTACTTAAATTTTCACGTAAACTTTCGCGGTCCTTCTTCAACTCTTGCATAAAACTTTCATGGTCTTTTCTTAAACCTTGAATCTCATTCACTATATTTTTACTGAAACTTATAAACATTTTTCTAATTTCCTCTAACATAATTTGTTCCCTTTCTGCATCATTTTTTACAGTTCTACCACACTCTGCTACCTTAACTACTTCCTGCCTACTGTTATTGCTATAAACCTCCTGAACTTCCATTTTTTTTTTTTTTTTTTTTTTTTTTTTTTTTTTTTTTTTTTTACAGATTTTTACTCAACACATTTGTTTTCCTCCTCAAATATATTCACAATAATCTATTAGATAATGTAACACTCTGTACCTTTAATTGTTTTTAATGGCTCCTGATGATGTCACTGATGACGATGCCGGCCTCCTTTCTTCTTTACAGTCGTACTGTTGACGAATTTCTTGATAGGTCGACCGTCCTCCTGTCGAACCACCTTCACCTGTTGAACCTCGCTGTCGGGTTGAAACTCCTTCTAGGTTGAACCTCCTTGTATCTAGCTCCACTTGTTGTCAAACGTCCTTCTCCTATCGCGCCGAACCTCCTTCTCGTATCGAGCTCCACGTTGGCGCGCCAGTTTGAAGCAGTATTGCTTATGGGTGTACACAAGTTCCACGTTGGAACGCCAATTTGATGCAAATATAATATAATGGCGAACACAGAAGTCGGCGAGCAATGAGGTTTCTCTCAGGGTATGCGTGGATGTGTGTGAGAAGGAAATTTACAACACTGGAATGCCCGTTTCCAAATTATTTATTCACTGCTTCTTATTTCAAACCTCGAAATGGAAGCTGCCGACCGAGGGTTACCAATCACGGTTTATAGTGACTGAATGCTAACTATATTTCTCGATAAATTTTGATGACCTGACAAATATTCAAGACCGAACAAGTTGACCACCCTAATAGGCTGCATGTTTGACTCTTCCTGATATCGGCTACACGCCGGATAAATGTTTATGATGTCTTTCTAGCCGCGCACCCGCCTTCATCGGCGGCAAGCCGAAGAGTGCTGACCACCTTTGCGCGCGTGTGTATCTTTATATATAACTTCCACTCTCCAAATTCCTTTTCCAAACCAAACAAAGTCCTTTTGTGGCTGTTTTGGTCGCCATTGTAAACGATCCGAAGAATACCCTATTCATGTATGTCAAGTGACAATTCCTTTAGAAACCTTCTAAGGACACTGTTCCTTTCATTCATGGCATTGTTATTATACTTTCCCCAACTCACTGACCTTGCCCTGGGTCGTCACAAAGAACCCACATTCCTTTTACGTCTATCATTATTCTTTGCTCCTGCAAACAATAATTTCGGTATCAATTGCAATGCAGAAATATACACACCAGTGTGGTACAATAACTTCTGTAGACAAATACAGTCCTGGTAGAGAAGACAGAAGAGACCAAATGAAAAGAACTGAAAAACAAACAAATTAAACAGCGCAAATTGCTTGCCCTTATATTTCATAATATATGTATTTAGTGGCCCCCTCAAAATCCGAACCCTGGGTCCAATCCCCAAGAGCTGGGTAAAGAATTCGGGGAATGCCTGTTCGACCAAAGCATAACATCAATCTGATGTCAATCTGGAACAACCGGTCGAACTAGTGTGATCTTAAAGATTGGGGATTTGGGAGCTATAAAACAAATTTCCCAAGAAAAAGAAAATGATAAAGCTGGATTAATAAATAACGACTCTGGGTACGTGAACCTACTTTGATATATGAAACTTGAAGTGTACAAGGGATAAGTAAACCTAATATAAGTGGAAAAAGAATTGGACTCCTTTGAAATGGATATATTAATTTTAAATGAGACAAAAAAGAAAGGCAAAGGACCAGAACTGTTAGGAAATTACATTTACTTCTAGAGTGCAGTACCAAAAACCGGAGAGCCAAATCTGAGGTGGCTGTTCCAGTAAAGAGGAAGTAGAAATCTGAAATAGCTTATAACATGAAAGGGTAGAACCAGACTGAAAAATTCAATGCTATAGCCGGGATTTGAAACCACGGATCTTCTGGTCTCCGTCCAGCCGCTCTAAACCATGTCATTAAATTCTCCAATGACTCGTGTTTTCCCGGTAAACCACTAGGAGTTCTCATAAACACATGAGACAACTACCCTAATGGCAATTTACTATGCTGCAAGAACTTACAGTACTTATAGAGTCATAAGTACTTACAGCATAGTAAGTCGTCATTAAGGTACTTGTCTCATGTGTTTATGAGAACTCCTAGTGGTTTACCGGAAAAAACATGAGTCATTGGAGAGTTTAATGACATGTTGGCATGATGGCCATATTAGCTCAATGGTTTAGAGCGGCTGGACGGAGACTAGAGGATCCGTGTTTCAAATCCCGGCTATGGCATTGAATTTTTCAGTCTGGCGTTCATAGTGCGTCCTACACACGGCTAATGTGAAAGAGCAATTAATTTTTTCCAAATTATAACATGTATTTATGGATCTACTGTGGAAGTAATAGGTAAGTAATGGGTGCTCCTAACAATGATACATTAGTTGATAGTGATGTTCCATGAAGATCTCAAAGAAGTAGCTGATGGCCATGAACTCTAGCTTACAGGAGACTTTCATGTACGTGTCGGGTGGAAAATTAATGAAATAGATTATTCATTATTGGAATCTGAGAGAATATACAAAATGATGATGACAGGTTAATTGGATGTTTTAGAGAGTAGCAATGTGTCACCAAGAAAGCAGCATCTGAGCATGAACATATTTATAATTATACCTGCGTAAACACATTCTGGAAACTGAGGTCTGTTACAGACTATTTAACTGCAAGGCGACCCTTGATTAAAGTACAAGTTGACTAAGTAAGGGAAAGCTAAAATGAATCTAAAATTGTGATCCCAATGAAAGTTAAATCTTAATAAAGGACTAATAAAGAACTAATATTTGTGTTACAAGATATATGGTACATTTATTACAGAAAGACAGATACCTACTTCAGAAAAGGTTATTTATTTATTTATTATCCAATTTTTGATTCCTATTTTACCCAAAGGTATATTAGGAATATAGTTTTACAAATATATGAAGACAATACAATTTACAAAAACACAACAAGTTCAATATCAAGCTGACAAACAGTAAGCATCAAGATGAATAATTTAGCTTAAGAAATATTTTGTTTAAGAAAGCCATGAAATATTGATAAGTTTTGTAATTCATCAGAATATGTGTAAGTGGTTTTGAGAAAGTGTAACCTAAGGATTGAAGCAATAATTCAAGTTCGTATCTTTCAAAACAGTAAAACGGACAACCAAAAAAACGTGAGGGACATCTTGAAGATGATTTCCACAAATACAATCACCTGTGGATTTGATTTTGAATCGAAATAAGTAAGCTGAAAATTTTCCATGTCCAGTTAAGGATTGAGTGAGAACATAGTTAGGATTAACGAATTTACATTTATGTCTGTCAGAAACTGTTGGGAAATATAAATCCTTAGTCAAAGCACCACAATCACGTTTTAGCCAGTATTCATTCCAGTCGTTGATGATAATCTCCTTTAATGTTTGCTTGACATAAGAAATGGGGCATAGAGTGTATGTCTCTGGAAGATCTGAAGTCGCAGCTCTCTTTGCTACCCCATCTGCACGTTCATTTGCGGCAATCCCTACGTGTCCTCTGACCCATTTAATACACAGATGAGAACTACATAATAATTGACTTCTTATTTCAGCTATGAGAAAAGGTTGAAGGATAGTTTGAAAAGACAAGAGATGCATTGAAACGCTGAACACCTGTATGGCTCTTTTGAGAAAATGGGTTAGAGAAGTAGCATAGGAAGTTATGGCAAGAAAGAAAGAACTGCTGAAAGGAAAAGCAATGGGAATTATTAAGAAATAAAGGAGACTAATTTCAGCAGCAGAGTGGCAAGCATAAAGAAGTCGTAAACAAGCGTAAAGAGTGTAAGAATCTGGTAAATGAGCTGTAAAGAAGAATCTTGGAAAACGCCTTTGCCAACGCTGATCATTAGGATACAGAAGATCCGCAGAGGTATGGAGAGTTATAAGTATGAACCCTGTGGGTATCAAAATAATGGGAAAAACCCTTTAAAAATATACTAGAGGAGGGAAGTGAATATATAGTGATATAAACAAGAGCCATTTGAATAGGCCCTAACTTTTGAACCAAATAATAGGGCATACGTGCAACTTTGGAAGTATATAATAAACAATTGGGAGATTAGATTACACTATTCACATTTCAGCGAAAATGTTGGAAATGTCCTCCATTGGCATATATACATGCCATTCTGAGATGTAAATATTATATTCTCCCAAGATTGCGCGTGTGTCCTATTGTTGGTTCAAATGTTATGGCCTATTGAAATGGTTCAGATTTATATGGATCGCACTGTACTAAGTGTATAGTGGTATGATAGCGTATTTCAAACCAATCTTGGAGGAAGAATTAAACCAGACATTGGAGAAGGCAAAGAATCGCTGCGAACCCTTAGCACTAGTGGTACCTCTGACGTTAGTAGAGGAACCTCGGGCCGAACAGCCGAGCCCCTCCTTCGGGAGTTGTTCGGATTGGGTTGGACCCGAGGGGTCAGTGTGTTCCCGACACCCACGGGAAATTGGGTACCTCCGGCCAGTCTACGGCCGTCCGAATAGGGTAGAGCGTTGCCTCCTAAGTCCCGGGTACTAGACTGCAGACCTAGTAGGTGTGCTAGATCACCAGGCGGCCCCACCAAGGTTTTCGGTAGTCTTCCCTGCAGGGTTGACGCGCTCAAGTGGCGTATCCCCTTCCATCCCGTCTTGACGTTGTTGTCGATGGGGGGTGGCTTTAAAGAAATCAGGTAATGCCCTATGGAAAGACCCCCGGTGTTATCCATCGCTCCCGGGTAGAAGGAGCCCAGGGTCTTCGGACTTTTGGGTAGATCCTCTGCACTTAAAGAGGCAAAGAATGGTGGTCCTGAATGAATACTGATATGACATATGGATGACTCTGTTGAAACAGCTTATATGTAAAACGAATGTTCAATCAGATCTTAGAGGGCGATGAGATACCAAATGTCATATACAACACCTATATATAAAATCTAAAGATCCTGAAAATTCTAGAGGGATAGGTTAAGGTCGTCTATTAGTATCACTTTGGTAGTATTATTACAACTATAATTAAGCACAATGTTCAAGGGAACGTATTAGAGGATCAAGCACGATTTAATAAAGAAAAGTGATGTATGGACCACATTTTCAGTGTGGGAAGGAAATTAATTTTATATGAAAGGAATTTGCCTCAGTACCTGTTAAACGAATTGGGACGCAATGTCTTATGTTGGTATTCAGTTACTAATGATTTCAATTACCTTTTCGGTGGTTGAACTGACAGCGTCAGACTTCCATTAAATTAGGGAGGATATTATTCTCTCCAATATGCTTTATTTCAAAGCATATATTCCACGTGTATTAGAACAAAGGAATCAGTTTGTGGTATATAAGTTCTAGATGTTAGAGTACGTTCACTACTATTTGCAGACGATTAGGTGATATGGCTCAGAGTCGTGAGGAGGTGAAGTATATGATGAGAAAACTCTTGGGTGCAATTGAAGTAGAAGTAAATATAGATAAAGCTGAATACTCTGCAGTAGGAGAACATGGACGCAATATCTCTCTATCCGAAACAATATTTAGAACTCTTAAAGAAGCTATATACGAGGGCTGTTCAATACAAAATGATCATAATTTTTCATGGTCATAATTTTTCGCACTAAAGTTCAATATTATTATATTCTGCTAGCTTAATGTGAAACAAACACGCCATAGTAGTTTTATTGTTGGTACTCCTGGTTCCCGCCTGCGCAGATATGTTCAGTATCGCCTACCGCTGCAATGAAGGTAACACGCGAGGAACAATATGCGGCTTTGAAATTCTGCTTTCGTCTCAACAATTCTTCAGTTCAGGTCTATACAATGTTACAGGAGGCCTACGCATAGTCTGTTCTTCCCTACAGCATAGCTAGAAGGTGTTTAAAATGTTTAAATAGGGGAGACAATCAATTTCAAAGGAAGGTGGACCCGCTGATCCAGTTACTGCTCTTACGGAAGAAAACATCAACACTGCTGCTGCCATTGTGAGAGAGAATCGACGAATTACCTTAAGATCACTTTCTGAAATACTTAATATTTCATGGGGTGCAATCCACACGCTGGTGACAGAAACATTACACATGAGACAAGCTTGTGCGCGATGGGTTCCAATACTGTTGATTCCCAAACAAAAGAACATTCACATGTAGGTCTGCATGCAGTTAGAGTTGATGTTAGAGGAAGATCCGCAGTTTCTTTCAAAATTAATCACTGCTGATGAAACTTGGCTACATCATTTTGAACCTGAGAGCAAACAGCAAAGCTCAGTGTGGAAATCCCCTTCACCAGCAACCCCCCAGAAAAGCAAAAGTGGTTGCTTCTGCTGGGAAACTTATGGTCATCTCATTCTTTGGTATTCATGGAAAAATTTATCAGCATGTTGTACCTGCACACACATCAGTAACTGGACAATACTACAGGGATGTCCTGAAAACATAGCAGGTCCATATCAAGCGCGAAAGACCACATTTCCGTGAAGCAGGCTAGATGCTGCACCACAATAATTCGTGACCGCATATTGCCAATGTTGCTGCTGAATATCTTGCAAAAATCAACTTCAAGTGCATCCCTCTCTATAGTCCGGATTTAGCCCCATGTGAAATTTTCTATTCCCTAACTTGAAGATACGCCTTCGTGGGAGGCATTATCCAACATCAGAAGCAGTGGTGGAGGCTGCGGAGGCAATTTTGAAGGATCCCTCAAAAATTGGTTCCCAGTATGTCTTTGAAGACTGGCAGAAACGCTGGGAAAAGTGCACCGCATTCAGAGGAGACTATTTTGAGAAGGATCGTCAAAAGTATGAGGATGGGTGAAGGTACGATGCCAAAAGAAGTGTGATCATTCTTTATTGAACAGCCCTCGTATCTGGGACCATATAGTGCTGAATCAGAGTTGTAAAGCTGAAGCACATAGAAGGGTCGTACAGAAGGAAGAGCATAAGAATGTTAAATGGGGTTTTATCGAGTAAAAATATGTTTAATCCTACAAAGAAGAAGATTTTGCGGACTGTGAGGCAAAATATAATTGCCGATGGTGCCGAAGTGTGGACTTTGTAGAAGAACAAAATCTAAAATTTTGAGAGTAGAAAAGGTTATTAGCTACGAATACCAAAAGCATAAGTATTAATTGCCAAAGATAAGAAAAACTCAGCATTAGTACTTTCAGTAAACAGAGATTCTACATAAAATCAAATAGCAGGGCCAGAATTTCTTTATTTTGTACCCAAAGTCCTTTACTTTCTTTGAAAGCATTATATCATACAGAATCAGATCACAGATTGCAACCCGTCTAGACGCTTCATTCCATGTTTATTTAAATGTTCCTCAATAACTGCTCACATTCAGACCAATCATCAACTTGTGATTGATCGAAATGCAGATCAACCTTTTTTTTTTCATAATAGATTTTGTACTTGGCAGGGAAAAGATGTGCCTATTTGAAAAGCTTTCTATTAAAATCCACATTCAGGTAAATGTATGAGGTCACTTTGATATGAATGATTAGAGATAATCATGAACGCTACCAATTAGTTAATGAAGCATTGTTAAACTGTTCGTCTTATCTCTTGTTTTCCTGTCTTATTATAATTTCAAAACATGAACAACCGCGCCAGAGGCGTTAGCAAACGGAGGCTTTCTGCGCGATGAAATTCGATAGCCTAACGCCCTAATGACCATGGAGTTTAAACTGATTTTTTGAAGTGAAAACTTCTTAAGGCGCGTTTAGCATTTTTTTTCTGGGTAGTTAATTAAACTGAGCCGTCACGCTGGAATAAGTGACCGACATTCGGGTGAAGTCGGCTCAATCCGAAATATTTCAGTCTTATGTTGTCCATACCGCTATACAACCTAGATTTTCTGTCGCACTTAACAGCGTATCAACAACACGCATCCAGGTATGTTTTAACTTATTTCAAATACTATGAAAAATTCAGAAACCCTACAGGAGTTTCATTAAAAAAATAATTGTCTTAGGGCCTGTTCTTACAAACGTCTGTCAAGTGCCGGTAACCGATCCGGTCAGGTAAACTTCTGTCATTTAGCAAGTCGACAACATGTCAAATTCCACTTTAAACAATAATAATAGTCAAAAGGAACAGATAATATCACCGAAGTTCGTTATTTGAATAATTAAAACCATAATAACCAAAAATAAAAATAGTCTGCTAATTGGAAATAAAAGTGTTAGGAATTCCTGAAAGATATGTTTATTTAAGATCTGATTATTTTTATTGACAATTTCTCTTTATTGTTAGTAGTAAAACGTAAAACATCAATAAATTAAGTATAATAATATGTAAATAATAAAATTATCACATATTAAAATGACGTTTTACGTTTATTTTCATTTACAACTTATAGGTTATGTTTTTCCACAAACTGATAGACCGACCGAGAGTCAAAATGTTTTATATATAAATTTGATTTTCATAGAAAAACCATTTAAATATATTTTCTTCTTTATTTTGTAATTGCACTATACTTTTCTTTTCGGGGAACAAAATAATTATAAAATTGAAAATGTATTAATATCAGTATCAATTGTGACAAAACACTTGAAATGAGTATGGCATGTAATAAAATATATATGAAAATATGTACGAACGTTTAATAAAATATGGAGTAGTGAGTATATGCACGGATATGTAATAGCATGTGTAAATGTGTAAATTGTATACGTAACAAAACATTTCCGAATATTCAAAAATATGCAAATAAGCAAATGAACATCATATAATAATGTTATAAGATATGCATGTACCTTTAGTAAATTGATGGAAATTTATCATTTCTCCACACTTGCCGCACATAGGCTAAGGATTTTAATAGATAAAGTCAACATGAAACATTCAATGCCATGGCCGGGATTTGAACCACGGAACTCCCGGCCATGGCATTGAACTTTTCGTGTTGACTCCATCTATTAAAAACCTTAGTTATATACGGCTAGCGTGGAGAAATTATTAATTTGCACCAATTAACTGAAATAAGAGTTAAATGATTAAGCCTGTGACTTAAGTACTTACGATAGTAAGTTGCCACAAACGGTGTATCTCAGATGCGAGAGTCCCTGGTGGTCTACAGGGGAAATATATGAATCAAATGGTGAATTTACTGTCAGGAGCTCACGTTGGCCAAGGTAGCTCAAAGGTTAAGAGCGACTGAACGGAAACCATGAGATCCGTGGTTCAAATCCTGGCCATGTCATTGAAATGAAATATGTGTTGTCAGCAAGAAACAAAACATGAAAAAGATTGTAAAATAGCATTTACTTTAATACAAAAATAATTTACATGTAAAACAGTATATTATGTGATTTGATTTTACTTCCTTTATACATCCTTTGTGTATAACCATCTTCGCACCCTCGCAAATCAGTTTTTTTTCAGAGTATTTTCATTTGCGAGCACACTTTGCGTACGTAAGGCATGAACTGGCCTCTTTGCGCAAGAATGAGTGTCAACATTAGTTTTTTTAATAATGTTTAAGAATAGTTTATAATGAATAGTTTTTAAGTTTTCACTTCCGTCGTGTGGTCTTAAGCACACACAATTTTTGTTCTTCATAGAATTCTTTTTGCACTTATGCAACACACACACACACACACACACACACACACACACACACACACACACACACACACACACACACACACACACACACACACACACACACACACACACACACACACATTGAGAATTTTTGTATCTAGTAACCTTATAATCCTTATTCACGGTTAAGGTAAGTCGTTAAACCAACAGCTTTACCCAGATGTTACGGCGAAATTTTAATTTCCACATGACTCTCCGCACTGCAACTGTATTGATTACAGATATTTATGAATAAGGCATTGACGTAGCTTGTTGTATATTTATGCTGATATATTAGTGTTTGGAGTGATCAATTTCCAAGGTATTCCTTGTTATTTGAATATGCCAGCACTTGCACATTTTTCAAATTGGGATGCGTTATTCATGCTTTATTTCTTGATTATGCCAAGGAATAAGTAATTATGTAGCCACCACCTGTATAAAACATTTCAGTCTCACTTATAGTTCGCTTATTTCCATATTCCCTTGTATCTACAAGAAATTAGCAATAAGACAATATGTATCTCGACTGCCATGAAATAGAGGAATAAGCATGTTTAATATTAGCCCGTACAAGGGTAGACAAAGTTATGTGAGTCAGCACATCAGATGTCATTACATTATATTCTATATATACCATAAAGCGCCGTAAAGAAACCCATGTAAACATGAGGATACATTGTATTTCAGTGCCATTTTTTCCCTTTCTTTTATTGTTGGAACATTGTACCAGTCAGCAGCGACATCATTATGAACAACTACTTTTTTAACGAAGTCAACGTAGCATCATTGACGATCATGCTATTAATGATGATAATAACGATTAAAATAACTTCATAATAAAATAAAACAATAAAATAATTATTAGCGTAATACAGATAATAACAACAGTAATATTGATATAGTGATAAGGCTAATATTTATATAATAAATAACAGAATATAGGTATTTAACCAATTAAAACAACATCAATAATGATGACAGTGAAGATAATGATAAAGGTTAAGATGATAATAACTTGCGGCAAACCCGCATACCAGTGTTATATTGATTGAGATCTAATTGGAGGTATGAGTTCTCTTATCCTCAGGTGAATGGTTGTAGGAAATGGATTTTGGTGGTTGTTGGCTACTCAGTCGTATTAATAACACTTTGTTTGCTGCAGAATTATTTGGTTTAATTCCTACTAAGTTTGCTTATCGACCTGGATCGGTGACCACCTGTTAGTAAAATTCCTAACATGAATTCAATTTTACTTGAAATCCTGGATTACTTGTTTAAAGTGACTTCCACGCGGTTTTATTTCTTCTTTATACGGCGACTACTTTGCTCTAATAAACTTCTAATGCTGCTTCCACGTACACTGGTTGCGCTATTCCTAACTTCCCTACATTTCGGACTTATACATCTTCGCTTCTCTTCTTAATGCACATGAACACATCCTTCCTGTCGTAGTTCCACCTTTTAAATAAGTTTTTCTTACTTCACGATTCAGTTCGAACCTTATTCTGATCCCCTCTCTAACTTTATCACATAACCAAACTAGCCATGCTTCTCAAATGTTACATCATTATTGGTTTCTCATTTATTTCGAATTTTCGCATTGGTTTAAAAAACTCATTTAACTCATTGACGTTCAGCCCACCCTAAGTTGGGGAACGCCTACCCTGAGTTATTTGTAACGGTGTACATCGTTATCAAATCAGAGAAGTAAATCCCTTTAGCGTTCATGCTCAACTGCATTTCGAAAGCCCCTTTGTCCCGACACATTCCTGGCTGAAAGTATGCAATAGTTCTCAGATATTGAACTTTTACTAGCACAAAGAAGGTAACGGTCCTTCCTTCCTGTCTCTCCGACGTGTACAGATTTTTACAAGAATATTTTCTTTTTCTTGCCTGGATGTTAGCATATGCGTTATATTAAATTATATTTTTCCCTTCTTATTCTTTAGGTCAACCGCTATTGTAATCATTACTCTATCCATTGTAATTTCATATTATTATAGCAAGAATTTTATATTATTTTAGCAAAGCATTTTTATGAATTTATATTCTTATCTAATTATCTTTTTTCGATTAATTCGCCGCCTCCTAATCGCTGCCTGATACTGCGGTTACAAACTACAGACAAACGTAAAAGCAAAAACTATAATACTAATAATGATTATAACAGTAACAATAGCAGTAAGAATAGTGAAAATGATAATAAAATACATTAACAGCAATAAGAAACAAACAAATATAAATGTTCTCATGTATGCTTGGATTTTGTTAAGACTCTTTACAATGTGTAATCCAAAATGATGGACAATAGCATTGTAATCTGGAATGGATAAGTTCTCTAAAAAATGAAGACTATGCAACTAAGATAGGAAACAGTATAAGACCTTACCGCTTGTCTAAACTATTCTTGCCTATTATCACGAATACACACCATAATTCAAGCCTTACTCACACTCGTCACTAGGAGCAGAACCCAGGTAGCTCACGCCACTGCCGTGCGTTTTAACTGATTTGCCTCGTTGCATTCTGCCGCTCTTTTAATGTGCGAAGGGATATCTGCTTACGTGAAAGACGGGGCAGCTGGACCACCTGGTCTATCCCTTGTAGCTGCGTAGATAGTGGATATTCTCATCTTATATTTATACCAGCTACACGTATACGGGTTTTTAAGCACTAACTCGAAATTTTCCAACGTGTTCGAACATACATCGAAGTGTCAACACATACAAACTGGTATTTTAGATATATATGTTATTTTTGCTTCAGTCTTGTACCTATAATGAAATTTTTAATGAAATGACTTGTGCAGACTTATTGGAAATATGTAATACAAAAATAAGTTTCTGTAACTGAATAAAGGTGTACAAAAAGGTGATGAAGGACTTCGTATCCTAACACTATAAGATATTGATCGCAAATATAATGAAAAAGAAGAGGAGTGGAAATGTTGCATTGTATACTTAATATAAACTGGATAGTATGACACCACTCAATTTCACAATTGACTCTTTTGTGAGCAATTATATATTTTGTTAATGTATGACAGAATGTTTATTAGAATTTTAACGTTTTAACGTAATCTGTTTGTCAATTACTGGATGTGTTTATAAAATACTTATCTCAGGCTTATACAAATGTAACAGTTAAATTCTTAACCTTTTTATGTTTTTCTTTTCGTACTCGTTTTAAGCAGAAACATTTCCTCCTCTAGCCGACAACATAATGTCTAAATTACAATAACTTAAGTAGAAGTGTTTATCTGCCTACGCAGCACCGCAAGCCACTCAAAATACTCCGATACAGTTCGCAGCCAGCTATTGTTTGATGTTTGTCACTCCTACACAAAGTATCATCTCTATTGTAACAATGGTTATGAATGATAGTGCCAAACCCACACCACCTACACCACTGCTTAGACAATCAGCTCAGCCAACTGTTCAACAGCAGCAACTGTACCTACAATGTCAACACGATATGGCTGCATCCCACCCCGTGGACTGGACGTTTAACAAGTATTCTCCGGTTTGCACCTCACCACAGAACAACTCAATGCTACTGAGCTTAGAGAATAGGTTGTTCTCGAATACCAGTAGGGGTGAGTGCATAAACACCAATTAATATGTCCTAGCTGCTTGCAAGTACCAGGATTACAGCATAGCTCATAAATAGAGGGAGTATTTTTGTTCCCAAACTCGTTCGGAAGCTTATCGGTTAGTACTGCCTGGATGGCGGGGGTCAAACTCGGACGCTGACTGCATGTTTTGTGCGGCTATGGAAGACTTATTTCGTTATTGAAACATGACGCACATAAATGTAATTGTTATTAAATTCAAATCGTATGTTCACTAAGTGTTTAAGCATATAAAACTCTAACTGAAATATTAAAATGCTGACGTATTTTACTTACATATTTGTGAGAAGCACAAATGATGTATAAATTAAATAAGCAGGAATGCGAACTGAGCATATGTTGCACACATGTATCTATAATACAACTTTATATATTGAAAAACATACATAATAATATACTCAAGTCACAATTTCCAGCAAGTGTTTCCAACTTGATGTTGTAAATGCACAACCTGCAGGTCAACCCTCTTGTTTCGATTGCGTCTTTGCCATATACCACAACAATCTACTGGATGAGCTGCTGGAAAAGAAATGCTCGCTCTACTCATGAAACTCTATCTATTCAACTGACTAGCCAATAGCAGCCGTCAAGCCCTCCTCGGTAGTGTAGATGGTAGCGTGTCTGCCTCACGTTCAAGAGGTCCCGAGTTCAAATCGGGACCTTATCCTGGTTAAGAGTTTTCCTGGGTTTTCCCTTATCCTGATAGACGAATGTCAGATAACTCTAAGCTCCATGGACCCCGGATTCATTTGAGCATCATTTCACCAATTTCATTCATCGTCTGATATGACTTAACGTTGGAGGACTTAAATTGTAAAAAAGCAGCTGTCAATGCATCCTCTAGAAACTGCAGTTTATATTAACATCAGCAGCAACCTACAAAACACTTCAACAGACAGCATACATATTTACGACAGCGGGCGAAATCTGTAGCTTCCGGAATCTGCTGTGCTACCATCAACAACCGTTGAGGAGCGAATATGCTAACTTCTTTCTTTTCCCAGACCTGATTCACACCCGTCACCCAACAAATCTCACAACCTGACTAAAAGCAATTCTAACAACGTAGGTAGGTACGCATCAGACACACCTCGGGCTGTCCTCAGCCTGCTAATACTTGCTGCCGCTGTGCTACCACACCTTGTCTTTGCTGGCAACTACGGAAGATTATAAATAAGATTCCAAAAATGTTCCCAACAAATATTTTTTAACTTTCTGTAGTTGACAGATTAAAAACAGTCACCCGGGCTAATTTCGCAGCCACTGCCGGTCTTATAGCTGGGCCGGTAGTGGGTGCGAATGTAGCCTGGCAGGTAGCTGGCAGGTACCTCTCTTCCACACTAATGCATGTGCTTCAGCGGAACTCTACTCTCCGGCTTTTCATATAAGAAATACCGAGAAATAATTTACAGTTTCCAAAGCCCAGACTATTATTCTGGGATACGGTTCAATAAATGATATCAATGAAAAATATAAGTACAAGAGCAAATGTTCCTATTGAAATAGAATTGGAAGTTGATATCGGATTTAACTGAAATTTATATAAATATGATTGCAATTATTTGGAGCTCTCTTGTAAGTACGCAATGCTGGAAGTTAATAAATACATCTCGTAAGATAGTTACCTCAAGTGATCTTGATTATTTGTTTTGGGATGGTGTAAAACCAACAGTATATAAAGATACCTAGAAATCAGTGCATGAACTGAAGTTACAATAACAGATTAATCTAATCAATAGATGAAAGAAACTTAGATCAGGGTATTTAAAAATAAAATTAGGTGCGCAAATCTGTGCCTTAGAGGAAATGAAGACATTTTCAACTGCTTCTGTGAAGAATTTTATTTGTTTTCTTTCTTTATTTATTTAGATTCATTTCAACCAATCCTCCACTGTAACGTTACAGATCACCCATATCTCACTTATTGATCTATTGTAAAGAATCACCTTGTAGTTTAAGTCACATGCCTGTTAATGCAAGTTGGCTTTTAAGAAGATGTACCCTGTGCCATTGCGTTTACAAGTTACTGCTACCACTGGGTCCTAAAATCGATCACTTCCACTTTCTTGTTCAAACTTTCAGGCAACCTTATGGCAAGGTACACAGAGGGAATCTCCTTTATGTCCACAACTTCATCCTTCCGGAAGTGGCCTCTTACGACAGTTGCACGCTGCCTCTCCTTTCCTTTCATCCATCTTTCCGTTAATTGAGTATCTGTATGTTTCATTTTAGACATGCAAGAGGAGTGTTCGTTCCAGAATGAAGTAGTTAATTATAAATATTTATTATACTATGTTAGTTTTACAAACTAATGGAACAGAAAGCAAATACAAGTTCTCACTTAGAACAGAAATGTATTATTGTAACTTATTGCACGTGTCATTAACAACGATTAGGTGTTATCCAAGCCATCCAACTTGGGCACATGTAGCAGAATAAATAGACGCACCAAGGCACCTAAACATTTGAACATCGAACCATCCATATGACTGTTGTCGCTATACACAAAACATTTATTTCGAATACAAAGCTTTTCAGCTCTTATAGGCTATGACAAATGTATTATATTCTCGTGAGCTTCTTTATCCATTATAATTTATGTTCATACAGCCTGTACAAACTTTTCTGTGGAAGTTATTTGTCTATATAGGTACGTCATGTTAATTGAAATAGTTACGTTACACATGTTACAGATGGTTATTTGGTAACATTACATATTTTATGAGATAACTGAAGCAGATCAGCACTTTAAAAAATAAAATGGTACTGATATAGAAGCAATATCAGGAAAAATGTCAATTTTATAAAAACGGTATATTTATTTATGTATTTATATATCATTTATGTATATATTATTTATTTATATATTATCCAATTTTGTGATTTCTATTTTACCCAAAGTCTATTAGAAATATAGTTTACAAATTATAAAATGAGTATAATAAAATTACAAAACATAACCAAATAAAATATTAAGTTGACAAGAATTTAACATCAAGATGAATCCTTTAGCTTAAGAAATATTAATAAGCTTTGTAATATATATATAAGTGGTTTGAAAAGTGTAACCTAAGGATTCAAGCAGTGATTCAAGTTCATATCTTTCAAAACAGAAAAACGGGCAATCAAATAAAATGTGAGGGACATCTTGAAGGTGATTTCCACAAATAAAACCAGAGGTGGATTTTATTTTGAATCGAAATAAGTAAGCTGAAAATTTGCCATGTCCAGTTAAGAATTGAGTGAAAACATAGGATTACCGAATTTACATTTATGTCTGTCAGAAACTACTCGGAAATATAAATCCTTAGTCAAAGCACCACAATCACTTTTTAACCAGCATTCATTCCAGTTCTGGATGATAATCTCCTTCAATGTTTGCTTCGCATAAGAAATAGTGCATAGAGTGTAAATTACCGTAAATTACATAAAAACGGTTATTAAATTGAAGTTTTAGATTAGAGATTTAAAGAGACAAATTCTGGCTCTTAAAGGCATGCCTCATATACAAAATTGTATGCATTTTCTTTCAGTCAAGGGAGCTTCAGGGGTTAATCAGAAAAGAACACATAAATTTTGCTTGCCATGTACGTAAAGTAAGTGGTATTTTATTTTAAATCTCTATGGTCATTTCTGAGAAAGTACAGTTGGCGAAAGAAATTGCATATACTGGATATAACTTCATTGGTGTCTTATTTTATTTGGGGACATGTTTCTGATATAAAAACAGTGATAAAATCTACATGTATGTACATGAATCTAAAAATATATTATTACAGAGTTACAACACAAAACTGAAAGCTACAAAAATTGTTCGAAATTACTTCATCATGCCTTGATGCATGCAGTACTAAGCCTGCGTTCAAACCTCTGGCCTACTCTGTTGAAAATTCGTGGAGTTTGTATTCTGATGTTCTCTCAAAGAGTCAACATAGGTACAGGAGTCACATAAACTAAGGAGTTCAATTGTTCCCCTAGGAAGAAAGCCATGCATCGAAGCAAGAGGAAGCCACTACGAGCAATTTTTCTGTCGTAACTCTGATATAATTGATTTTCAGACCCATGTACATACTTTTGTATTGTTTTGATGTCAGAAGCACGTCCACCCCCCCATACAATATGACACAAATAAAGATATATCCTATATAGGCTTAGTTTATGTTGAGATACTTTTCTTGGGAATCATCAGTTGCAGTAAAGATATTGAAATTTGAGTTGAAGTAATGTCTTTAAGTTATGTATTACACATATCTATGCACACGCACAAAACCCACACCTGCATGAGCATAGTTAACAATGACTGTTTTATTCAGGAGGGCTGAAAATTTATATTTCCAGTTAATTTCGAGAAAGGATTCAATACTTCCTTTATTTACTTAGTACTAACATATTTTACTTAAGCGTATAAAGCTTAACTGATTTGCCCACATATATATATCATCCACTTCCTTCACCTTCACACCAGCCACTGGGCTGATCACATATCCTGGTTCTCTATCCGATCCAAAGTTTCGGTTCCTCAGGCCGGACCTTAAAGTGATAGATGAACAAGAATCCCCTAACACTACGATAGAGGTATAAATAGGGGAGCTAAAGAAGAAGAAGAATTACTAAAAAGTAAAATGTGAAGTGCTTAGCGCCCACTTTTACTACATGCGCCACCGCAGGCTGTAACACAGATGATACATGACATGAAGAAGGAGCACCGGGGCAATGAGATGGCGAGGGAAACGGAGATCCCGGAGAACGCCCGCCTCAGTGCACTGTTGTCCACCACAAATCTCACATTGCGGTCGTTTGGGGCGTCTTGGTAAGAGTCGAGTGCTCTACTGTCCAGCAACGCAAAGAAGGTCCCTGAAAGGAATGTGCCAGGCTTACACAGTGGAACAAAGACAACGAATGTGTGTGGCAGAGAACGCATGCTACACAAGGAGTAGAACCGTTAAAAAAGACATGTGCCCTATTCACTCTGTACACTAAATACGAGAAGATTCATTCACAAAAATAGAAGCCGTCAGAATGTTTTTGAATGGAAAGATTGAGTCAGACTGAAAAATGCCCGCCTCGGTAGCGTAGATAGTAGCATCTCTGCCTCACGTTCAAGAGTTCCCGCGTTCGAATCTCGGTCAGGGGAGTTACCTGGATAACATTTTCCCGGGGTTTTCCCTTATCCTGAAAGACGAATGTCGGGTAACTAAGCTCCATGGATCCTGGACGCATTGTGCATCATTTCCCCCATTTCATTCATCATCCGATATGACTAAATGTAGGAGGACGTAAATAACAAAAAAACAACGACTGAAATATTCAATGCCATAGCCGTGATTTGAACCTCGGAGCTTCTGATTGCCGTACAACCGCTCTAACGCTTGAGCTACTATGGCCCACGTGGCGATATTACATTAAATTCTCCAACTGACTCGTGTTTTTCCCGGTAAACCACTTAGGAGTACTCATAAACACAGGAGACAACTACCTTAAAGGCGACTTACATCGTGTAAGTACTGTAAGGCCCGCGCTTTTTATAGTTTACCACTATTAGGTCAATTAATGGAAATTAATTGTTCTTTCACACTAGCCGTGTGTAGGCTAAAGTATGGTAAGATTGAGTAAGACTAAAAAATTCAATGCCATGGCCGGGATTTGAACCACGGATCTCCTGGATTCTGTCCAGTCGCTCTTAACCTTTGAGCTACCTTGGGCAACGTGAGGTCCTGACATTAAATTCTCCATTTGACTCCTATATTTTCTTTTACTTTTCCCTTGCATCTTCCGCAAAATTCGTCTTTCTGGATAAGGGAAAACCCCGGGAAAAATCGTATCCAGGTAACTCACCCTAACCGAGATTCGAGACCTTTTACGTTTCCCTTGCATCTTCCGCAAAATTTTTGGGTATCTATTTAGATAGTCGCCTTTCATGGAGTCGTCATATCCAGTATCTCATCTCCAAGTTTGGTACAACTCTTATTGTTCTATGCAGTATCGCTCATTCATGATGGACGGTGACGCTTCCATATTACTTCTGATATATCGTTGCCTAATTCGGTCGGTGCTTGACTATGACTTTGGCTCTGCTTCCACATCGGTCTTGCGGAAGTTGGAGATTGCTCAATACCGTGCTCTTCGATTTTGTCTGGGTGCTATGCTTTCTACACCGACGAATGCGCTTTTGATTGAGGTCTCAGAACCACCATTGGAGATCCGTCGACACCTCTTAACGCAGCGCTTTCTATTGCGAGTTTTCTCCGTGTGCGCCCACCCAGTATTGCGGACGTTGCAGTATCTCGCTGCTAATTATCTCAACGCGGACTTTCCTGCTGTACGACGACTGCCCTTACTCTTACTGGGTTTTCGGCATCTATACCACGCTTTTCCCTTAATTTTGAAAAGTCCCTCTCTTCCGGGGTTTCAATATCCATATGACTTACACTTTCTTAATATTTCGCTTCATTATCTTCCTGATTACTTCATCCGGAGTCCCAACGTGAACGTCGCCCTCTCTCATTTCTTGCTGGTTACATGGCCTGATTTTACCACGATCTACACCGACGGTTCTAAATCTGCTGATGGAGTGGGTTATGCATTCGTCTGTCCTTCTACTAATACCCTGGCTCGATACCGCCTACCTATGGAGGCTTCCAACTACACTGCGGAGGTTCTGGCCATTCGTGGCGCTTTGCAATATGGGATTTCTCAGGGCTTCCCCAAACTGCTGATCTTAAGCGATGCACAGAGTGTGCTGCAGAGACTCTCATCTCCTCTCTGGACGAGAAATATGCACTGTTATCTTCACGAGATACTGACGTTGGTGAACAACGCTACCATAGCCGGACATCAAATTCACTTCCTTTGGATCAGAGGGCATGTCGGAATTCGATACAATGAAGTCGCCCATCACCTGGCAAAAGAGGGACTCACCCAAGGCACCTTTCAAGGCATCCAACTGCCCTACACAGATTTCTTCCTGGTCCTTCAGCGTGACGCCCATTGTCGCTGGAATGACGCCTGGATTCGTTCGCAGTCCGTCAAAGGCAAACACTACGCCGCCGTTCAGACGCATCTATCCACGACCCCTTGGTTCTCCAGCTTCAGGATTGCACGTCGACATCTCACCTCCATCATTAGAAGGCGACTTGGACATGGATGTTTTTATTTTACATGTAGGAATAAAACATGTGTTTCAGTTTATTTAAAACAGAGTACAGTGTTTCAGTCTTTATGTGTGAGCACAAATACCATTAAGTCAAGTAAACCTTAGCAATTGGGAGTTATATTACAATGTACGTAATACACATTTCGTATTGCTATAATGTAAAATTCAAAATAATGCCTGGGATTCAAACCTTTGTAGGTCAACTTCCTACATACTCGACTATAACCTTTCGGCTATCTGTCCACCTTTAGTACCTGAGACTTAATTATGAGACATTTATGATACTCCATTTTTAGCACACATTACAGTGTGAAAAAACGAAGGATATGGATATGCATTATACATATGCAACAGCACGTAATGGGTGAACATTTTCATTATCTATTATTATAATTATGGGAGCATACAGTAGGACGAAGCAAAAGATACGCGTTCCGTGACACCACTGTAAACCGATTTGAACTTAGTAAAGTATACGCTTCCAGAGTCTGCTCATTTTTTATCAAAGGGTGTATATTGACATTCGTAGAAACTATTTTATTGCAAATCTCTTGTGGATAAATTGGAAATGCTGGCATAGAGTGAATCAAGCAATAGTTAATAGCCGGGAGCTATATGATCGCTTTGAAATTCCGATCTCTTTGCATGCACAAGAGTTAAACTGGGTTGCGTTCACAAGTATTCACAAGGTATGCGAAAAGCATTTCCACAAAGATTGATTGTTCCATTTTTTCATGGTAATATAGCTAGACATCTGTAGAAATGGTTTGATTTTTACCTTCCCTTGTACCCAGATAAAATCAGATCACAATAGACAGTTTTATTTACCATGTGAAAATCTTTACACTGGAATCTGATTTTACAAGCTATAACTGTTATATGCAACAAACATTGAAAGAAACATTTTATTTGCGGATGTTAACTGAAGAATAACATCGCTTACATTAAAATAAACACATTACAGTTTTCAATTAATTAAATCTTCAAAATATTATCCATTTCCGCTCTAGCAATACGACAACCTCAAACAAAGTTTTGTTTATTTTTTTCGTTCAATGGCTGTTGGGGGTATTTCTCTCCACTCCGGTTCGCCTCGGTAGTATAGATGGTAGCTTATCTTCCTCGCGTTCAAGAGGTCCCGAGTTCGAGTCTCGGTCAGGGTGAGTTATCTGGGTAAGAATATTTTATGTAGCTTACCTTTATCCTGAAAGTTGAATGTCGCGTGACTCTAAGCTCTATTGCCCCTGAGCTGATTTGAGCATCATGCAACCTATTCCATTCATCGTCCGATGAACTAACGTTGGATAGAGTAAACTGAAGGGAAAAAAAAGAAAAACTACGTTCCATTCGTATTCTTCTTTGCAACTCATATCAACAATCTGCTGATAGCGTTGTGTGTGAACTTATATAAATAAAGCACATCAATACGAGGGAGTGGGGCAAAAGAAACCGGACTCCAAGGGCGCTGCCACTCGTAGACCTAGTGCAGGGTTCTCACACTAGATGGTGCTAGTAGAGATCTTCATGAAACAACTGTGCAGACGGCGTCAGTGCAGAGCTGAACGTGCAAGTGCGGTATTGCGTTTTTCTGACTGTTGGCGGGTTACCTATGCAACTTTAAAAGAACAAAGAGTGTGTGGGAAATTTTGTTTCCTGCTTATAAAATCTGCAACACAGACGCACCAAATTCTTCAGGAAGCTTTCCAGGAGGACGCTATTAGCCGCACTCAGGTTTTCGAATGCAATGGGCGCTTTAAACGTGGGGAGGTATGTGTTGAAGGCCAAGCTCGTTCTGGACGCCCTTCAACATCGCGAAATGAGGAGAACATTGAAAACGTCCGCCAAAAGCTCAAAGGGGATCGTTGCCAAACGATCGATCAAATTAAAGCAGCCACAGGAATCAGTTGGAGCTCGTACCAGCGGATTTTGAGGGAAGATTTGCACATGAGCCGTGTTGCTGCTAAATTTGTTTCGCGCCTTCTCACACAGGAGCACAAAACCATCCGCATGAATGTGTGTCAGGACTTGAAAACAGAGATTGCACGTGATCCAAACTTCTTGAACAAAGTCATTACGGAGGATGAGAGTTGATGTTACGGGTATGACCCACAAACCAAGCAAGCGTCAAGTCAGTGGAGGACTCCCAACTCCCCCAGACAAAAAAAAAAAAAAAAAAAAAAAAAAAAAAAAAAAAAGCAAGGCAAGTGAGGTCAAATGTGAAGACGATGATCATTATTGTCTTTTTTGATGTTTGTGGAATTGTGCATCGGGAATTCGTACCCCCTGGCCAGACTGTTAACCAGCACTTTTACTTGGATGTTTTAAGGCGTCTGCGAGAGGATGTGAGGAGGAAACGCCCGGAACTTTGGCGATCAGATGACTGGTTTCTGCATCACGACAACACTCCAGCACACACGGCCTTACGAGTGACCCACTATTTGGCATCTCAGAGGTGGTCTGTCGTTCCCCACGCTCCGTATTCGCTGGACCTAGCCCCGTGAGACTTTTTCCTGTTTCCACGAATGAAAAAAGCGCTAAAAGAGGAGCGTTACGACGATGTGGAGGCGGTAGAAACAGCTTCGCAAAGGGCATTGGACAATATCAAACTTGAGGAGTTCCAAACATGCTTCCAACAGTGGGAAAAGAGACTTTAAAGGTGCATCGCATATAATGGAGAGTATTTTGAAGTTGACTGAAGTAATATTGTAAAAAGGTTCATCAATAAAGTTTTTATGACAACAATCTGGTTTCTTTTGGGTCCCCTCTCGTAGTTCACAGCTACATTTGTTCTTAAAACAACTCTTAGCTTGTGCAATGTCATTATTTATATGTTTAAAATGGATAGGAGATTCACACTGAAAAATTGAATGCCACAACCGATTTGAAACACAGTTCTACCGATCTCCATCCTGTTACTCTTAGTCACTTGAGCTACTATGACATTAAGCCAGCATATCATTAAGTTCTCCAACTGACTTGTAGTTTTCCCTGTAAACCACTAGCAGTCCCCACATTCAACGAGATACGCTCCATGTTTGGCAACTTATTATGCTCTAAATACTTAAGTTCCAGGCTTCATATTTAAACCGCTATTAGTATTACACCTTTGAGATGGTCTAGAAAGGAATCTGATGTGTTGCACTCACATGACCTTCCTTATTCACTCTTGTACTAACTATTCTTACAAATGTTTGTAATCACAGTAATCGAGATAGATGTCTCTTATTACTTGTGGATACAGTGGCAATAAGGGTAGGGCAGACTTTACCTTCTACTTTGCTATCTTTCTTTATTCCTTCATTTTCTCTTGTTTTGGCCACTTTTATGGTATTCTGTAATTTTTTCATATGTACACAACATACACGAACGTCAATGGCCGAATAAACCAGAGACATGCGCTCTGGCGTCCTTGGCTGCGAGGGCCGTGATCTTCTGAGATCTATTCATTCTATATTGTTATGACTTGACCCTATATGCCCCCCCCCCCGACCCTACATTCCTTCGTCATACACCTAACAACTCGATAAGTGGTTCTTAATGGCGACAAATGACCCTCTGTGATTCACTGTGGAAACGAAGCACAGTGACGCGCGCGCGTATGTGTGTGTGTTGTGTGTGTGTGTGTGTGTGTGTGTGTGTGTGTGTGTGTGTGTGTGTGTGTGTGTGTGTGTGTGTGTGTGTGTGTTGTGTGCGTGTGTGTGTATGTGTGTGTTACAATTTTTACAATCGGATCCTTTGGCAAACTTTCAGTTGAGTAACAAATGGATGCAGAATACAAGGTTTCATTATTGACTTAGTAGAAATTTCTCCATTTCAACATTATCTACCTATGAGTAATCTAAACTCTTTGGTTGTTGACATTGGTAGTAATTGTAGAAAGCAAGGCCAACCTATTTACCCCTGTATCAGTAACCAATAAGTAAATGTAAAACTAAATTATTAGAAAAATACATTTGCGAGAGTGATAAATTGTGTTAACTATGTTGAAAGTTGAAACAGAAAGCCAATTCTGAAATGTTCCGTCTTTGGCAAGTAAAACATTTGTTCTAACTTAATAATTTACTTTAATTACGTGAAATCATTCATACAGGAATTATGGATCGGTTAAACAAATTAAGACTTATAATAAAATTAAATATAAATATTTTGCGCATTTGTGTTAAATGTTAAGGAGTTTCAAGTTTGACAGCTATGAGTACAGTTTGGCTCGGCGTAAGAGGACATTATGACCATCAAGTAGACGGGTAACCGATGTAGCAAGACATAAATGAATTAAGCATCATCTCTTGCCTCATTGATATATAATATTAGTTTCCATTGGTCGGCAACTTCCGGGTTAAAGTAAATATCGTTTATTAAGTGTTTCGAACATAGTTTCCGTGTCATCCTTACTTAGATTATACAACCATGCATACCCTGAGGTAGGTCACTGCTCAAGATTAAGGCACACGCAGGTACTAGAAATTGGCGTAGCAACATTGAAGCAAGATTACCGTTGCAAAATAAAGCAACATCGTGAGGACAACCAAGCCGCTACAGCCTGTATTTCGTTTTAAGCCATTTCCTGAACAATGGCGAATCTCATCCTCTAGGAATTAATCTGTGAAGCTAATAATTTGCTTGGTTCCAGTTAAATTCTAATATGACACCACTTAACGTTTTAGGAAAATAGTAGGAGCGATTAGTTATAAATAGAGATAATTCAAAAACAGTTATACCGCCTTAATCAATTGTTAGTCATGTGTAGTTTTTCCTCAATACTCTTCCTACAAATAAAGATATGGAGTTACTGTCCCAGAATATACTATATTCTATCTTTGATTTTCCTGTATCAATACCTTTGTAAAAGACCCAGATGTTAGCACATATAACAGATCTTAAGCTGTATTGAATCATAGTACGATCATTCCAATTTACGCCTATCTCTGTACTACACATGTCAATATTCATTTTCATTTTAAACATTAAGTGTGATATAAATTATGGCTAGTCGTTATACTGTTACCCAGGCCTCCACCAATTGTTACGTAAGGATAAATTGCAAAGCTTAGAGCTTAGGGTTCACAATCTACCCCGCAACTAGAGGGATAAAGAAGTTAGATGGCAGGGCGACGGCGGGATTACTATATTCTACACATTCTATAAGGGAATAGAAGTACAAATTACTCCCGAAGTCTTAACTGACTTTTGGTGAAAATAATGACAGCAATTACATTACAATATCCAAGTTCCAGATGGACGTACCTTGGAGGTGCATGATCTTGCTGTCTGACTTCCTCAACCAAACGATCTCTACCCTCGATCCTCTAAACTGACTACTCTGACTGACTCCTCGCTGCTGGCTTAAGCAGCACTTAATATGGATTTTGTCAAAATGGTGACTTAATGCTAAATCAGAAGCTATGTAGAAATTTCCCAAGCAGAGCTAAACAGAATCATATTCCTCAAAAAGTTCCTAACTGCAATTCGGCGTCTACGTGACTCAGATTACTTTAGTTGGCACAGTTCCGTCCGCCCACTTGTACATAGTCGACTTGAGTAAACAGGAAACTGATATCATACGCTAAGGTCATGTAAAAACTAGTCTTCCGTTTTTCTCAAAGATCAGGACAATTGAAAACTTCAGAATGTGCAATGGGTGCCAACAAGTCATGGCACAAGAAATAAATATTAAAAAACAAGATTCCAGAATTTGATACGTTCCCAAGTATTCCTCAAACATACACGTGGCAATACGAGGACATAATATATATTTACGGTCGTAAAAGTATGCAAATTATGGACAATTAATAACGGATTGTAGTTCAAACGACAAAATAATTTGGCTGAAACCAATAGATAACATTGCAACTAACTGTGTGGACATCATGAGAGACGACAGGTACCACAGGGGATTAAGAATATAACACTCTTACAAAAGGAACCATTCTAAAACTTACAAGGTTAAAGTTAGTCGCTTAGGCAAGAGCATAACCGTGTAATGAACTCCATTTTGTTAAATGCTTATGTATTTAATTTGATTAGATTATTATATTACTCACTTATTTTGTAGTTTAATTATTTTGGTTTATTATGTTGCACACAAGAATAATGTAATTTAAATTATATTTATTAATATAACTATTTGCATATTTCCAAATTATTATATCAATAATCTGTTATGAATATCAGTTCATATTTCTTATTTTCTTTTAACATTTTCCGATCCATGTCATACTGAAACAGAACAGTTTAAGGTAAATAATAGTTAAGATGAGAAATTAAACAGTAGATTAGGAGGAATCATGCATTCCAGTATGAAAACGACACAGAAATTCTGATATTTTCTAAAACAAAACCATATTAAGTGTGGGTCAAAGAGATAAATGGATGTATATCGACTCAACAATAGATGACAGAATATCTTTCTCCATAAATGCGCTGCAGAAAAGCTCTTTTGTAAAGTAAAACAAAGAATTGGCTGAGAAATTAGAGAGTATTAAGGAACTAGAGTATTAAGGATTGAATTTATACAGAAGAAACGAGATTTCAAATCAGTTGAAATAATTTCAGCAGAAAATAATTGCTTAATTTAGAACACGGTGATTAAAAATCTCAAATAAAACATGAATATAAGCAGCAGAAAGAAGCAGAATTAGGCATATTTCCACATGTTTTTTGTATACACTGAGAAGAGTCACTTTCACTTTGCAGCTAAGCCAAAAAAGTAATCTTGTGAAGAAGTATATGACTACAGTAGGTTACTTAGATCTCGACATTGATTAATAGTCTCTCTCCAACGTTTTTGAGTAAGGTTAACATGGAAAATACCTACACGAGAAGCAATCTTTCATAGTCATGAAAAAAAGCAAGTTTGATACTCTATGTCATCCAGGAAAAACACATTCTACGTTTTTCCATGCTCACGAGCTTTGCACGCTGATGAAAAATAGTGCATAGAGCCTTGACGAAGAAACACAGAAAAACGATCAGAAATATATGCTTCCTACACTTTCGAAGGGCATTGGAAGCAAAGTATTGTTTTGTACTTGAATGGTTATCTCTATTTGAATTTTCTTAGGAACTTGTTGAGCTAGATGGTATTGTTGTATAATAGTAGACGTCTGTACGTAGAGCCATTTTATACACAAGTATACTAACATTTCAGTTATTTCATCGTAGTAAAGTGAGATTTACCTACTCCACGAGGTCAAAATATCCTGATGATTTTGATGGGCTAATCACATGAGCGCCCCAGACCGACCATCGAGGTCGTTGCTACCCCGCTTCCATCATCCAGTAAGAATCACTTCATATCTAACTTTAGCAATGGGAGAAGGACCAGTACCCCAATTGTGCAAGAATGGGACATTAAGAGAAAGAGAGGACTAAATGACCCTGGATGCTAAATGCACACAATGTGAATAGAATGATTCTTGAAGTAGTTGACCTGCAAATTATAGATAAAAGGCGTTGCTCTACAAATATGTTCATGAGTTTTGAACAGTATTAGGTATCTAATTTTGTGTATTTGTAGACTGTAACATACATTTTGTACACTCATATTGTTTTATTGGAGGCAAAAATGTCTACTGTGGGAACTTTTATCAATAACTTAATGCCTATGTGTTAATCAGTTTTGACTCAACTTGACACAGATATTTGACACAAGACAAAAATTAATCTTGCTTAAAACTTGAAATTCTACCCTAATTTATTAATTAATTTATTTAATTTTTTGTAATAATGAAACAAACCTTCTAAAACAAACGGCATCTTTCAGAGATAATAGTTATGAATACCACCAACATGATAACCGCTTAGGTTGTAACGGTCTGACAAAATAACAAAGGAACAGTGAGTTCATACAACATTTATTGATTTCCTATCTAACATATCATGGATAATACCACAATCAAATTTGGTCATCCTTCTGCTTTGAATTACTAGTGTGTTCTTAGTATCTAGTTTTGTGTACATTTGTTACTGAAAATGATTGGTTGGTTACCAACACGCCCCATATGGCTACTTGGCCTTCGGGGTAACCTTGCCCCACCACGTGATGACCGGACCCATTTCTCAGGTGGAGGCACCCATAGGGCGGGCCCATTACCTCCACTGATAGAGTGATTGAAGACGACGGTGAGGTGAGAGGACCTACAGCTTATACCGTGCACTCCAAAGCACGTTGGGGATCGGGGACTCTTCATATGTGCTAGCCAGAGGTGAAGGCGTGGATAGGGCCAACCCCAGAGCCGAGAATCGAACTCGGGACCCTTTGCACGGGAACCGCGAGCGAAACCACTGCGTTACTCCGGCACCCTTATTACTAAAAATAAACAAGCTTATATCCGTTACTTAAACTAATATTATTTGTTTCTCGTTCCCCAATCAATAGCAACGAGGTAGCTGGGAGTAGTCGGAATGCGGTAAATTGAAGGTCGTTAAGCTACATTAGCATGAATATGTGTATAGAATAATAACAAATGATTATAATTATATATAATTGTATAATATAATTACATACGAGTATATATTATTATCATTATACTATATATTATATAGTCGAGGCTGTTGGGCAAATGCAATCCAATGCTAAATGTCGTAGGGATAAAGAGCCAAACAGCACATTAATCTTGTACGTATAAACTTCTATAGCTTACCAAGTAAGAACAATATTTAGACAGCCTTTACACCTTGGAACAATACGTTACATTAATTAAGTGATTGTTTAATTGATAACTAATATATATATATATATGGGACTGAAACCTACCTTTAACAGCATTTCAACTCACTTATTAACACTGATTCAAATAAAGAAACCCAGGCTAGCCCCGTAGCTCAGTCGATAGAGCACCTGCCTGACGAGCGAGGGTTCCCGGGTTCAATTCTGGTCTGGGGGTGGGGACTTTTCTCAAACCAACATGATTCCCAATGTTCCCCAGAGTCTGGAAGTATGAATGAGAGTGCAAATGTGTGCGTGATCTAATGATTAAAACCCAACGAATACGAGCTAACACCTTCGATATGTTCCAAAGGAGAACGCCCGCCGATATGACCATTGGAGTTAAAGGCGGGATATAAATGGAATAAATAATTAAAAAATGCTCCTAAATTAGGGAAATGTGAGGGCCAGAGGACTTACCGCAAAACATCTATTCCTTGAATGCAGCACTAGGTATCCTGTATTACTATGACCACTATTTTCTCTCATTATTCTAGCGCCTCAAATATTGGGAGAGTAGTTAAGACGATTCAATATTTTAGTATGCTTTAATTTCCCTGGGATGTCATTAGGAAACTAAGTAAACTATCATATGACATTACTAAAAATTATAGTTACACAATAACTATAGAATGAATCCTATTCAAATTTGGATTGGTTTTATTTCGTGTTTCTGCAAAAGATAATTAAAATAAGCTGATTCTTGCTTTGAGTTTCAAAATGTGACAATAATCGTATGAAACCCCGCTTCTGGAAATGTTGTAACTAATACTTCACGAGCACTTCCCTCCTAGAATATTTGCAGTGGACTTTCTCGATGCTTTACTTATTTAGCGATGCTATTTACTGTTTGTTCTGTATGTCGTGTCCTGAAATTTTTAATAAACCCTTTGTGAAGCGCATTACGTAATAGTATATAAACGTTTTCTATGAAATTCAAGAATACTGAGCAACTGCACAACCTAATTCGAAAACAGGAAGATTTTAATATATTTAAGGAACAAACACAGCACGCTTAATTCCTACACGTATTTAAAAATTATAGAAGTTAACCGTTTTCGTTGCGTTAATCTCAAAATTTATTGAAATGCACATGCTTGTCTTGACGTTTCTTGTAGCACTTGCAAATGCTATCGAAAATTCATTTTCAAAATGGAAAAAAAAGTATTCTGAAAATATTTAAAACAGGGTTACTCATAACTTAACTCATAACTTATAGGTACTCATAACTCATAAATCGTAGCTTAAAGAGTATTCTTAACTTAAGCTTTTTACTTCTCTGCATTATATCTGAATTAATTTGAATCCAACGTTCCGTAACTATAAAAACTTTGAACTGGTCAGTGCAGATGAGTTAATTTTAGAAATAGTCACAAAAGAGAAAACTTGGAAACAAGTATTTCTGGAACATTATGAAGCCATCAAATAAAATATATTGTAAATAAATTATTTTATTATTTGTTATTGCCCGTGCTAAACAAAATAATTTTTAATTCATGAAATTAATTGCTAAAAGTTTTAAGTTTGGTAACTCTCGGTTCTGAGTATGTCCACATGTCTGCCAGTATTATTTCTTGTAGGCCGTGCATGCACTGATTACTGCCACGGATTCTGACCTTTCCTGCCAACTGAACGCTTTTTCATTTCTACTAATCCCTGTCACCTACCGTACTTCGAACTTGGTGCGAAATGAAAGGGCAAAGAGGGTTTTTCTATATCAGTTTGGATTTTACCTGTCTAAGGACTTTGTATGATCTGGAATTTCTTTATTTCGCCAGTGCTCTTTGAGCGTATCTCAAGAGAGGAAATATCGTACTTCTGCCTGAAAAACAAAACTGTGCAATACTTTCTAAGGCTTATAGTGATACTTGTCCCTGCATGTAGCCTATAAATATAATATTAATTACTCGTTAATCACATACATTTTCTTAATAATAATAATAATAATAATAATAATAATAATAATAATAATAATAATAATAATAATAATAATAATAATAATAATAATAATAATAATAATAATAATAATAATAATAATAATAATAATAATAATAATAATAATAATAATAATAATAATAATAATAATAATAATAATAATAATAATAATAATAATAATAATAATAATAATAATAATAATAATAATAATAATAATAATAATAATAATAATAATAATAATAATAATAATAATAATAATAATAATAATAATAATAATAATAATAATAATAATAATAATAATAATAATAATAATAATAATAATAATAATAATAATAATAATAATAATAATAATAATAATAATAATAATAATAATAATAATAATAATAATAATAATAATAATAATAATAATAATAATAATAATAATAATAATAATAATAATAATAATAATAATAATAATAATAATAATAATAACAATAACAATAACAATAACAATAACAATAGCAATAGCAATAGCAATAGCAATAGCAATAGCAATAGCAATAGCAATAGCAATAGCAATAGCAATAGCAATAGCAATAGCAATAGCAATAGCAATAGCAATAGCAATAGCAATAGCAATAATAATAATAATAATAATAATAATAATAATAATAATAATAATAATAATAATAATAATAATAATAATAATAATAATAATAATAATAATAATAATAATAATAATAATAATAATAATAATAATAATAATAATAATAATAATAATAATAATAATAATAATAATAATAATAATAATAATAATAATAATAATAATAATAATAATAATAATAATAATAATAATAATAATAATAATAATAATAATAATAATAATAATAATAATAATAATAATAATAATAATAATAATAATAATAATAATAATAATAATAATAATAATAATAATAATAATAATAATAATAATAATAATAATAATAATAATAATAATAATAATAATAATAATAATAATAATAATAATAATAATAATAATAATAATAATAATAATAATAATAATAATAATAATAATAATAATAATAATAATAATAATAATAATAATAATAATAATAATAATAATAATAATAATAATAATAATAATAATAATAATAATAATAATAATAATAATAATAATAATAATAATAATAATAATAATAATAATAATAATAATAATAATAATAATAATAATAATAATAATAATAATAATAATAATAATAATAATAATAATAATAATAATAATAATAATAATAATAATAATAATAATAATAATAATAATAATAATAATAATAATAATAATAATAATTTTTTTTTGCTTTATTGATATCAACAGCATGCTCCATTACATAGTAATACTACATGCTTTACATGTCCTATTTTGAATTAGTAATTGTAAACTTTACAACAATTTTACATTGGGTTATTGTGTGCTTTAGATACTATGTACATTAATTTGAGTCTATTCTTCTAGCTGATTTTTGTGAGTTCACAATTTGTAATTATTTCAATTTAAATACTTGTCATATTTTTAGAAGTAGTGCTTTATGTTTTAGTTAATTGTAAGATTATGATGAAACCGGAGTAATTTGATTGTATAGAGTTCACAATTTGTCGTTGTTACACTCTAAATCCTTCAGTCCATGTCCGTGATTTTTATAGAATTTGCAATTACAATAATAATAATAATAATAATAATAATAATAATAATAATAATAATAATAATAATAATAATAATAATAATAATAATAATAATAATAATAATAATAATAATAATAATAATAATAATAATAATAATAATAATAATAATAATAATAATAATAATAATAATAATAATAATAATAATAATAATAATAATAATAATAATAATAATAATAATAATAATAATAATAATAATAATAATAATAATAATAATAATAATAATAATAATAATAATAATAATAATAATAATAATAATAATAATAATAATAATAATAATAATAATAATAATAATAATAATAATAATAATAATAATAATAATAATAATAATAATAATAATAATAATAATAATAATAATAATAATAATAATAATAATAATAATAATAATAATAATAATAATAATAATAATAATAATAATAATAATAATAATAATAATAATAATAATAATAATAATAATAATAATAATAATAATAATAATAATAATAATAATAATAATAATAATAATAATAATAATAATAATAATAATAATAATAATAATAATAATAATAATAATAATAATAATAATAATAATAATAATAATAATAATAATAATAATAATAATAATAATAATAATAATAATAATAATAATAATAATAATAATAATAAAGTGCGAGATATATAGGAAGAAAAACATTCCGCATACACACTACTGTATGTTAACATTGCAACACCAAGAAGGTAACGCATGAATTCACAGGTTAGGTACATGATTTTTACTTCCTATATATGTGGCACTAATTGTAGCAAATGATTAACTTTTCAAATTTGTACATGACCTCTAAGCCCTAATATTCAGTACTTCGTGTGTCCTCCATGCGCTGCAATTAGAGCTGTTATACGCCGTAGCATTGCATCACAAAATTTCTGAATACATTCCTGAGGGATTTCCTTCCAGGCAGTTTGTATTCGAGCCCACAACTTGGTGATACTAGCTATTGGAGGACCATGACCCGCCAGGTGCCGACCAATCATATCCCAGGTATGTTTGATGGGCGACATGTCAGGCGAACGTGCAGGCCAGGTAATCAAAGGTACCCGATGCTCTTCGAAGAAAGCCTGTACATTCCTCACAATATGTGGCCGGGTATTGTCCTGTTGAAAGATGGCCTGTGGAGATACCTAAAGCAGGGTGAGTAACTCAGGCTCTACACCGCCGCTAGGTACCAGTTGCTATTCAAAGTGCCCTCAATTCGCAACAGGCAAGATCGGTTGTTGTCACCAATGGCACCCCAAAACATCAAACGTGGTGTTTCTCTGCTATGCCGCACAACAGTGCAGCCCTCCAGGTTGCGCTCGCCACGGTACCGATGTGGCTCCCTTTGACGTCGATGAGGCACTGCCTTTATGGTTTCCACTTTGTTTGACAGCCTGACTACACTGGGCGCAACACAGGCCTTGTAAAACTGACATGCGATGACTCTGCTCGGCCTACGTGTACCCCATCTGTCTGCAAACTTATTCACTTATTGCTTGCACCAAGCTTGGAGTTATTCGTATAATTCCTTCTTGATGTTGCAATTTTTACAAACAGCAGTGAAGATGGTGAAAGCAAATGAGATTGATTACATCTACAGCGACGTGAAGGAGAAAAGGTAATAGTGATTTGTTATAATAATTGAATTGATAGCAATAGTTAAACATTACCCAAAGCGTTAACACGATATTAGTTATGCAGCAGTCCACGGACGGAAAGTTAGGCAACTTATGTAAAGCAAAGGCATTGTAGTAAAGATTTGTGTGGTATTTCGAGAAGCTAGAAGGTTTTATATTGGCTAAATTACTTGTTTCATTACTGAAACAATAATACTTATTTCAGAAAATAAATTCTTTTGTTGAACTACCAAATATTGAGTTGCCTGTTTTTCTATGAGAATCTGTTATTGCATTGTTGCAAGAAATGTAAATTTTTAACACTCCAGAAGAGAGTAAATGAAATGGAATTTCCAAATGTATTAAAAATTGATATACAACAAAATCTGAAGAACGATTCTTTTTATTTTGGGTTTTCTTTTTTAGTATATGTATGACCCAATTTATATGTATTTACTAGTGTTTACTTTAAGTATATTTATCATTATCATTGCAGAAGTCTAAATTTATATCTGCCCCACGGAAAATAAAAGTCGATATAGTGCTCGACGTAGTAGATTGTTTTTCTATGCGTTATTGGGGAGCCAGATACTTATCTCTCAAGCAGATTTCCCACATAACTATCATAGACCTCATGATCTGATCTGATCTTCCGTAGACACTCTTTTCTGTGAAACTATGTTGGACTTTACATACTTTCTTTTCTTCTTCTCTTTATGTGACTATTTAAATCTTCAATTTCATCGCCCGCCTCGGTAGCATAGATGGTAGCATGTCTGCATCACGTTCAAGAGGTCCCGAGTTCGAATCTCGGTCAGGGTGATTTACCTGGATAAGGTTTTCCGGGGTTTTTCCTTATCCTGAAAGACGAATGCAGGGTAACTCTAAGCTCCATGGACCCCGGACGCATTGAGCATCATTTCACCCATTTCATTCATCGTCCGATATGACGTATGGAGGACGTAAATTCACAAAAAAAAAAATATAGTATTTCATGTTTATCTTTAACTTAATATATATTTATATTGTGAATGAGCCCAAATAGGACTACGAAAAGTACTTAAGAGACATTCCTTAGCTCTTCTATGAATTCATAGCTATCTTTTTCATTTGCTATAGGCTCTCTTTCACTCGTCTGTCCACGTTTTTCCAGCCTTTCTCTTTGGGTTGTCCTCTTGGTCAACTTGCCACTTATGCACCTTCATTCTAAAGTTTCTGTCTAAGATATCGTCATAAGTCATTCCTGCCAATTTTAAGTCATATTTTACATCACCAATCCATTTCATTGTGTCAACTTTTGTTTTACTTCTATTTTCGTAAAATTCCATTGTTTCGTGAGCCTATTTAAACTTAATCGTTCAATATGTCCATAAATTTTAACCTTGGTTTCCTAATATCACTATGGAAGTTTATTTATCTTTTTATTTCCTATTTACTTGTATGTCTAGATTCTATACCTAAGATTTATGGATCTAAACTTTTTGTAATAATGCTATGTTCTTCTTTTTCTATATTTACCTTTTATTATTATTATTATTATTATTATTATTATTATTATTATTATTATTATTATTATTATTATTATTATTATTATTATTATTATTATTATTATTATTATTATTATTATTATTATTATTATTATTATTATTATTATTATTATTATTATTATTATTATTATTATTATTATTATTATTATTATTATTATTATTATTATTATTATTATTATTATTATTATTATTATTATTATTATTATTATTATTATTATTATTATTATTATTATTATTATTATTATTATTATTATTATTATTATTATTATTATTATTATTATTATTATTATTATTATTATTATTATTATTATTATTATTATTATTATTATTATTATTATTATTATTATTATTATTATTATTATTATTATTATTATTATTATTATTATTATTATTATTATTATTATTATTATTATTATTATTATTATTATTATTATTATTATTATTATTATTATTATTATTATTATTATTATTATTATTATTATTATTATTATTATTACTATTGTTGTTGTTAATCCACATTGTCATATCAGAATTATTAACTTTGACAGATTTCAGGATTATCGTTCCTCTACCAATTCCCACTTCAATCCATAATGTAGCCTACAAATCTAAAATATTGTATAGTAAAAGTTCAAAGTCATCAAATTTCAAATAAAAGTTCTTTATATATTTACAATCATTGGTGTTATTACTTTTATCACAATTACTTGAAGCTTCATCCTTGCGAGAATAAGAATAAGGGTCTTCAGTCACTAATTATTATTTAGCACTGCTGTATTTATGTAGAGCAGAATTCAAGTAAATATTTTTATCATTCCTTTATTCATGCATATTTATTTTGCGCAATTATATCGTAGCTTGCACAATGCTTTTAAAGGTCTTTATATGGAGATTATGCATATCAGTGTAATGAAAAATTAAGTTATTTGCCCATTTTAAGGAATACTTCTGGGATAAATGGGCACATTTAGGATATTTTTTATCTAAAGGTTGTACGTTGGGGATGGAGTTAATGAAAGTAACAAGAATATATTTTTAAGTTTAACAATTCACCTGAGTTGCTCTAGATAGAACAACCTTTCATATTGCTTAACTCTCTTAAATTTCAATAAATTAATATGTAAAAGGGGATCATTTCTAAGGAACGCTTACATGTAGAACATGAAAAAGGAAATAAGGGTATTCTCACTAATATTTCGACTTCACTTGAGTGGGTATAGCTTCAGCACCAGTGAAAGGAAAACTTGATTTTAAACCGCAGAGAGACCACCTCTAGTTTTGTTTCACTCCCACGGAAGTTAACGCCGCAGAGAAACTTTCTCTTCACAGATTATATTGGAGTAAAGTGCAAACGTGGATAAAGGATATTATATTTTTCAGCAGAGTTTAAAGCAAAAATGTCATTTCTCTGCGTCGTTGGCAGTACAATAAAACTCCATCAAGTCTATAACGCTTACGTAAAACAGTGTAACGGACTTACCCTCTGGAATAATTTGCAGGACTAAACGTCATGTTAAATCAACGTTCACTGTTTTCCCTTTCAACGCATAAATTCTATGACGCAGGTTTAAACTTTGTAACATCCTGCCCACCTCGGTAGCGTAGATGTTAGCATGTGTGCCTCCCTTACAAGAGGTCCCGAGTTCGAATCTCGGTCAGGGTGAGTTACCTAGATAAGGTTTTTTCGTGGGTTTTCCCTTATCCCTCTACACGAATGTCGGGTAACTCTATGGTCCATGAACCCTGGACTCATTTGAGTATCATTTCACCCAATTCATTCACCGACCGACATAATTTAACGTAAATTAAAATAAAAAAACTTTGTAACATCCCAAGACCTATACATTTATAGATGTGTTTTTGTTTCCTCAGTTACTAGGAAACAGCAAAAAACTGAAACATTTTCTGAAAATGTATGCAAACGTTTTGTTTTATAGGTATCTTCCACTTGATTTTTATTTCATAGCTGACAAAAATGTTATAATTTAGCCTCTTCGAAATCAATATGTATATTATTGAAAATTAATTGTTCTTTCACACTGGCCATGTGTAGGCTAAAGTATGGAAAGATAGAGTGAGATTGAAAAATTCAATGCCATAGCCGGGATTTGAACCACGGATCTTCTGGTGGCCGCCCAGCCGCTCTAACCCTTGAGCTTCTATGGCCAACATGCCAACATGACATTAAATTCTCCAACTGACTCGTGTTTTTCCGGTAAACCACTAGGATTTCTCACAAATACATAAGACCACTACCTTAATGGCGACTTACAACATCTAAGTAATTTAAGGCCCGGGCTTTATAGTTAACCACTATTAGATCAATTAATGGAAATTAATTGTTCTTTCACACTGGCCCTGTATAGGCTAAAGTATGGAAAGATAGAGTCAGATTGAAAATTTCAATGCCATAGCCGGGATTTGAACCATGGATGTTCTGGTTGCCGTACTGCCGCTCTTGAGCTACCATGGCCAACATGCCGACATGACATTAAATTCTCTGACTCATGTTTCTCCCGGTAAACCACTAGGAGTTCTCACAAACACATGAGACAACTACCTTAATGACAACTTACAACCTGTAAGTACTTTAAGGTTGTAAGTACTTACACGTTGTAAGTCGCCATTAAGGTAGCTGCCTCATGTGTTTGTGAGAACTCCTAATGGTTTACCGGAAAAAACAAGTCAGTTGGAGATTTCAATGTCATGTCTGCATGTTGGCCATAGTAGCTCAAGGGTTAGAGCGGCTGGACGGCAACCAGAAGATCCGTGGTTCAAATCCCGGCTATGGCATTGAATTTTTCAGTCTGACTCTAGCTTTCCATGTATATTATTGTCATTTAATATTGAAAAAGCATCCTAGTTGGTGTGATTTGGTTGTAAATTAAAATATGAAATGCATGAGTAAATACATATCTAAGTCTAAACAAATGGTGAGGGTTGACTATAAATGTATGAATCATTGAACTTCATGTTGGCACACATATACCTGGAGCTGGTAGGAGTTATTGATTCGATATTAATATCTCACTGTGCACATGTTTAAAGGTCTCTGAATAAGAAGAACTTCTAAAAAAGGCTTCTATGTCTGACTTCTGTGTGTGAATGTGTCTATGTGTCTCTGAGATAAATAGTGTCCTTTAAATACATCCACAGTTTTTGTATTATACGAATTTTCTCTATCCTTTACGCTTTACTAGTTATATAAAACTTTTTTACAATGAAGAAGCTTTACATTTATCCTCAGAAAATTAAGTATACACACTTTAAGTGTGTTAAAATAACTTAAAGATATTGAGTCCAAAACATGAATGAAATTGTTTAGCCTTTTTTCAAGAAATAATTTTCTAAAGAAATTTTATGTAAAGAGATGGGGGATTCTCTTGAAACTCTTCAAATCGCATCCTTGGAAGGTGGGACTTAAATATGTATACTTAATTTATATGTTGAATTTAGATACCATATTTCATATGTAATGACTTTATACTCTCCATCCTTTAGTACTTGATACGCAAGAACTCTTAGGAAAGCTTATATATATGTATATATATATGTAAATGAAGAAGTAAAGACTTAATTTTCTGTTAACTGACACCTTTCACACAACTCCGTGTCCCGTCATGTCGAACTCCTAATGTGAAAAGGCACAACAAGCCTTATTCACTGAAATTAGACACTTGGTAGATGATAACGTATTAGTATTTTGTAACAGAAAGCTAAACTGAACTGGTGTATCGTATAACCGGAAGTTACCATGGCTACCGTATGCAGACGTCATAGTTTACGTGCTGCGCATGCAACATAAGTTGTCGTTAGCTGGGCGTATAAACACGAAGCAATTTGCCTGTTAGGTTACGTTAACACGTAATATGATAATCAAAACTAGCAGCACTTTATCACGCAAGTCCCACATTGCACAATCCTAGAGGTAACACGTGCAGAAAAGGGGAGGAAAAAGCAGTTTTTCTCAAGGTGGTTTACCTATAACAAAATACTAGTGAACAGTAAGACTAGTGCTGCTGGCACTGATCGTATCTCTGGGGGGAACAGTAGAACACATAAAATAATGCATGAGTTGATTTTAAAATGTCATATGTATAGGGATAACAATCGCATTATCATTTATATCTTGGCTATTCTAAAAGTTTATTCTGCTATTATCCTATACATGATACATTTTACCAAGAAACACTATCAATTTCATAAACATATTTTGTAGGCTCACAAAAACAATCAGTCATTTAAACACAAACTCAACATATACGATAGCACCATAGCAATGATGTTAGGAGTACTGTGTGTTCAAGACCAACAAATGAACGACCGCTTAAATTTATAAATTTATAAAAGTATTATAAAATTTATAAAAGTATGATGAAAATCTACAGGTATTTATTCGGAAAGGAATACTATAAAAATGGATATTGCAAATAAATTATATATTTTGTATAATAGTTACATAAAGTTTTTGCCCCCTCCTTATCGATGCTTATTAATGAATCTTAAGTTTCGAATAGAGAGAATACTAATTTTTCAAACTCTCAAATGTAAAATGCTTTAACAAATTTATTATCCTTGTTTTCTAATGAACTACAATCTATGAAATATGCTTTTTTTATTATTTTTACTATTTATATATCATATTAGTATGTAATGCTGCAGTGTAGAATTTCACAAACTAGCTCTGATTTGTGTCTTTGGATTTAAAGCCAGCGACCTAGTCTTAAAAATGCAAAGCGCAAAGATTCTCGACTATCACGCTGAGTTTTCCAGTTATTGCGCATGGTCTTATAATATATTCTTATATTTTGTGCAAGCTTACAATGAGATTTGAGAGGTGGTTAAGTGAAGATGGAACATGAAAGCTTTTATGATATTGGAGGTTCGTTTTCCTGGAAACTGAAAGTCCATTTTGCTTTCTCCATTTTTCCTTCATTTTTCTTTCAAACAGACCTACCGTATTCTGCATAAATTATAAGTGAAGCTTCTGTGGCACTTTTAAATACTGCGTGTTTATGGCCTGCCCTTACTCAGCGATCTTCAGGTTAGAAACTTTATTTTGCTAATATGTAGAGACAATAACAGTCCCAAACACATCATTTATTGACTCTGCTCCAAAGCGGGGGACATTACCGAATGTAACGTTTAATTTAATATTCCTTGCACAAATTAAAAACAGTTTACAGCACACAGTCAGTGGGATTAATATTTTTACAACTGGATAGTACTACCAAACCAAATGTTCTTCTTCTGATACTGACAATGGAGTTGTGCACAAGTGCATATTGAAGGCCAACCTCAAAGTTCTCATAGTAGATAAACCCAACACCTAGATACACACAAAGTATTTAGCTGCTTAAAATAACTGAAGCTTGAAATTAAAACGTTAGTACTGCATCGCTGATTAGCCTTTTTCAGCTGTGGTAGTGGGCCGGCCCCTGCATCCAATACCAGTCACAGTACATAAAATATATCCTCAATTTTATTTGAAATTATCACATAAAATAACACAGTAGTAATGATCTACAGTAGAGAATTTCCTGAGTTTTGAGCGCAATCGAATAATTTTGAGAACTTACTTGTTTTCGTTTCTCATTCCTGTTGTCAGATTGGCTGAATGAAAATATTGCACCTTGAAAGCAACATGACATTGCACGGAACATAGTTTGAAACTAATACACTCTGTCATATTGTTTTTATATGGGAAAGAAGTCCGTTATGATGAAACATAACCTCTTCAAATTTCTATTATCACTAATATCCCAATTTTCAGGAAAAGTGCAGAAGAGACACCTAGAAAGGAACTAGGCAATTCAAGTAATCTGTATGATGTATTTTACCTGTAGTTTGCAGGTAAATCAATCTATGTAAAAACTGTTTTATACACGACATAAGAAACAACAGGTGATTATTGATTTTGAGAATCTTAACATCATTATCTTAATTCTTTTGAAGTATATTTATTACATAATTCTGTTAACGCAACTTCCTAAACGCTTGATGAGTCATTTAGCACATACATACAACATTAATTTAAATGTATCACTAATAATTTAAAAATCATAATATTATCATTTTTACTAATGTTTAAGTTCTTTGTTACCCTTTGCTCTGAAATAAATTTGTTTCTGATAAAAAAAAAATGAACTCTAATTTCTAACATTTCACTTAATACATAATATTCATAAAGGACTTTTGTCACCGTGTAAAGTTGCGGAATCTTCAAGATTTTGGCGAGGTTCTCCTTAAAAAATTCTGGATTATTCAGAAAACAGCTTGTGTTTCTGTTTCTTAATTCAGAAGGATAAAATACTGCGGTCAGCATCTTAGCACATATTTTTATGACAAACGAAGTGTATTATGATGATGTTGATGATTATTACTATTATTACTATTACTATTATTACTATTATTATTACTATTATTATTATTATTATTATTATTATTATTATTATTATTATTATTATTATTATTATTATTATTATTATTATTATTATTATTATTATTATTATTATTATTATTATTATTATTATTATTATTATTATTATTATTATTATTATTATTATTATTATTATTATTATTATTATTATTATTATTATTATTATTATTATTATTATTATTATTATTATTATTATTATTATTATTATTATTATTATTATTATTATTATTATTATTATTATTATTATTATTATTATTATTATTATTATTATTATTATTATTATTAATCATCATCATCATTATTATTAATTCTCAAAATGAAGTAATCCTATTTTACCAGTAAGGTATTGTCACGCGAGCGCTGGAACACCCTGTGGAAGCAGCTGGGAGCGGAAGACAGGGGAGGTTCGTGTTAGCCACACCTCCCCTCGTCTGTCTTATAGTGGTGACAGGCGGTGGTCGGGAGAAAAACATGATTGTGCCGTCTGTTTCTCTTACACCTGGTTCTCGATCTTTCTTTTACTGGAACATTCCTGTGGACACTGGAAGACGGCGATATTCCTATCTAAAGGGGGGTTGCAGACAGACGGAGTTAGTTAGTCAGTCAGTTAGTTGGTTAGTGAGTGTGAGTGAGGAGACAGTCGCGGTTCTTGGTGTAAGAGTTAGTCAGTGACGTGTTAATGAACGAAAAGATTGTGCAACGGAAGACTGTACGAACTGTGTATGTGTATCGGAGTATTGTCCGTAATTACTAGTGCAAGTGAAATTGTAACGGACGAACTGGTGAATCGTAATTGTGTGCATTACGTAATTTTGTTTAATTGGCAAGTATTTTACTGTAAGTCGGTGGAAATAAAGAACATTTTTGAGTGGTGAAATTGGACTTTTCATTTCACGAACCCACGAAGTCACAGTATGTTAGGGTTCTAGATACAAATACACATAAATACAAAGATCAAAATAACAGAACTTAATAATCATAACGTTTTAAAAATTTGGCCAATAAAGTGCCCAAAGGCTGAAGTGCAGCATTTTTTAAAGAATACTTAATCAACGCTGTTTGAAGATCTTTATTACAACATGAAAGATGTTGAATAACATTATACCTCCTTTTGGACTGAAGATCACATCTAAATATTAAGTGTTAAACACTTTCATCAACGCTTTTACATTTACATAGGTGTCCATCTATATGGAATCTTTGGAAGTAAGTTTTAAATTTCCCATGTCGGGTAGCAAACTGGATCAAAATAAAATAAGGTGAAAAGTACTTGCAGTTAACACGATCATTAACAGTAGGAAAAAATAAATTTCAAGTGATTTGTGCTTTACTGCTGTTTATCCAAGTGCTGTTCAACATTTGAAAAATAGCATTTGTTTAATGCTTTTTTAAGGAAATGTGATTGTAGACTCTTTAAAACTGAATTCCTTCTGATATAATGTGTAACGTTTAAAAATTTCAAAATTAAATGTATTTCATTTTCTATAAATAGGTCCTGAAATCCTCGTCAACATAAATGATGTTTCCATAGCGGTAAACCAAAATGAAATGTCACTACACACGCAGGCACGCACCTACGCACACATACACACGCGTGCGCACACACAACAGTGAAACGCATATAGCTTATATCAAATAATGTATATGTGGGGGTAACCATTTCGAAGATCTTTCTTTTTATTCATTTCAGTATTTAAATACTTAAACTTTTATATAAAAAAAGAAGCTGTTATTCGTTTTCCGTCCTCCTGGCCATGCAAAAAGAGTGGAATTTAGTTGTCATTGAACACTTAAAAGTTTTGACTATTGCTTGAGTCTATTTTATTTCTACATTGCAAACATACCTAGAAGAAAACTTGTAATAGAAACATTTCTACAAATTTTTATCTCGACTACCAAGAAAGAATTAGCTGTAAATAAAAATACTATTAAACATTTTACCAGAATGTGTAGTTCCACGTAGTTCCTTGTTCCAAATATCAGAGCTTTCATAGCAAGAAAATAAACAGTGTAATTGAGTACAAAATCAGGTTCTACTCAGGAAGGTACACAGATAGTATGTTTTTGTGGACCATAAGCTTAAACGGTTTTATAGATGCAAAAATTATTTCAACTTTAAAAATAAGCTGTTTTGTAACCAAGAGTTTTTAACTGAGCATTCTATAAGCCTCCAAAAGGTCATAAATCCTTGAAAAGGGTATTTAGATGCTTTAAGTACTTCGTGCCACAAAATACGGCCGATTTACTAAACATAGCTAAAAATCCAAATGTAATGCAGTCTTTGAAGCGGCAGATTATCTGGGTGGACGGAGAGTGGGGATTCCGAGTTACAGTCCCTGTATAATTGGTCGTATGGGAGAGAGAGAATTCCAACTATGATACAGTTAAAGTTTGGAAGTGCTTCACAAAGTTAAAGCTTATGTTTCGCACATACACAGCAATTAAAGAAGTACTTCTATCTAGCACCAGCTATTCCAGTGCTGCCTCTAAAAAAGGTTTCACGCGCTAAAGTTGTCTGCTCGTTATCGTAGGGCTGTTTGATGTCAAGCAAACATCGCTCCTCTGTCATTAAGTAAAATGTGATTCCAATATCTTTTGCCAAGCAGAAACTTGCTGCACTATCAGTGATCAGAACGAAAACCCTAACTAGCTACCTGCATGTTAAAAGCAAAACTACAATAACAACTGCTAGGCATGACAGACTTGTTCTGTCACAATCTCGAAACAAGCACGAATTTTATAGTACAGGTATCAGATTGTTTTAAAATATATAAGAAAAACGACTGTAATCGATCTTTTGGATCATTTAAAAAGAACGTTTCTTATCTCCGTGAAAAATAATGCACGCAAAACAATTGCGTTATCTGATACCTCCGTGCGTGGTAATGAGATCTTTCAGCTACTATCAATGATTTAAAGTTCTCTTTCAAGGACCTAAGAGAAAATAAGGGAAGCATTGCTTTCCACCGAAAGGTTCGCTACCAACATTTCAAAGGACATACACACTTTGAGGTCTCCTGCATATAAAATGTATTTAAAAATGTCCGTGTTTATGTGTGTATGAAAAGCATAGCACAAATAGCAAATGCCAGTTAAATACGATATTTGGTATTTAAAACATCATCTTCCAGGAATACCACAAGTAGATTTTCGAACAAATCTACGCGCCCTAGGTTATCCTGTACGTGGAACTGCACAACAAGTCGACCACGCCCACGAGTAGTCTCCGCAGTTTATGCTTAGAATTTTTATCTGCCTATACAGACCGTATTTTAATTTATACTAACGGTTCAAAAAGCTCTGCTGGTGTGGGATGTGCATATGTCCATGGGCCCGAACCCTTTACATTCGGTCTCCATGACAGCAATTCTATCTAAAATGCAGAGCTCCACGCCATACATCGAGCCTTTGTATATATTCGCCTCCGAAGGTTGGTCAATTGCCTTGTACTCAGCGATTCCCTTAGCGCACTTCAGAGCCTTCGTGACCTGCACAACGAACACCCCCTTGTGCAGCGTATCCAGGACGCCCTCCACGTTATACACGCCCCGAAGGTTAGCTTGATATGTGCCCGGGTTCCTGGTCACGTGGGTTTGCGGGGAATTGAAATGGCAGATTCGGCAGCTAAAGCGGCTACCACGCGGCCCAGTGTCAATATCCCTGTCCTCTCGGAAGACTTTCGGCTCGTTGTACGGAGAGCGGTACTCTTGTGCTGGCGCGGTGAGTGGTCTGCTCTCCACAGCAACAAACTTAGAGAGGAAAAGGAGCTTCCGCTTCCCTGGGCCACTTCCCCTCGTGCATCCCGGCGGGAGAAAGTTGTTTTAGCTCGTTTACGTATTGGTCACTGCTATTTTAGTCACAATTTTTTATTAAACTAGACCCCAGAACCGGTTTGCCCCCGTGCGATTGCTACCTTAGGGTCCGACACGTAGTTTAGACTGTTTTAGATTAGTACGTCTCCGCCGGTCTCTCCAGCTACCGGCCAGCTTGGCAGAAATATTGGCGGATGACGAGACAGCGGTGACCAAGGTTTTAGCTTTCTTTCTATCTTTAAATTTTAGAATATAGGTCCAAAATATTTGAGCATTTTAGTCATTTTAGCCTTTTACCGGTTTTAAGTTTTCTTATAGTGCGGGAGGTACTGTTGTGTGGTTGTTTTATATATTTTTTATCTAAAAGACCATCTTTTAGCACTTTACCTCGTTTGTATCCTTTTCGGCACTTTAAGGGCGATGATAACCTTGTAGTTGAGTGCCCTTAAACCCAATCACCATCATCTGTACGTGGAACAGTTACAGAAGATTTTATTTTCTCAAAAAGGTTTCTAAAGCTTTTGGTTAAAATGCCTATTTTCTGTGGTATTTTCGTGACAATTGAACGGTATGTCTTCAACTTTCTGGGAAATAGCTCAAGGAGTCATCTTCGTCTATATAACTTTTGTATAACCGATAAACCGTAAAGACGGAGAAAAGCATTGGATATAACTCAAATACAAACAAAGACAAACCATTATCAATATTCACATTACTGAACAAAATGTTGTTCCAGTAAATTATATGCCGGGTCACGAGATGGCGTGAGTATAGAAAATTAACTGAGTTAAAGAAATGTAACTAGTTAATTTGATTATCAAGCTGTATAGAACTGTGCTCCTTATTTCGACGTATTTCCATTTTAAGGCCGGTTTCCAAGAGGAGCTGAACTGAAATCCAGCATCACGATTGAGCGTGCTCCTCTCGGAGGAAATGGCCAAAACCTCCTTAACTCTCCGCTCCCAGTAACAGTTGTTTTTTGCAAAGATGGTCGTCTCCCGAAACTGGCTCTATGGTCATTATCAGAACATTAAACGAATGCTCCGTTCATGTTCGTTTATTCTGGTAGCGATGGTTCTTCCGGTTTGTCCTATATAGGGTATCCCAATTTCACAGAGAATGCGGTACACTCCCGGAACTTTGAAGTCCAGTTCGTCTTTCAACGGTGTCAACAGATGTTTAATCTTCGGAGGTTGCTTGTGTATGATCCTGAATTCTACTGATTCTGCCGGATAGATTGCCGGTAAACAGGATGCAGGCTGTAGCGGTAGGTTTATTTGAGGCTTGCTGTATTACAGGTTTTGAGCATATTCGTCGCCAGGAAAGCTTCAGGTCTTATTTTTGATGTTCTAGTTGTAAATGTTTTGCATTTATAGTACTTATACTATTCTTAAATGGGTCACTTTGTTAGGAAAGTTACCAATCAAATGTTTATCTCGTTTAAGATGAAGTAGATACTACATGGGTGTGGAACTGGCACTCATAGAGTGCAACGAGCATTTTCTATCAATAATGATGTTCTCTTGTTATGCAAAAAAGAGGGAGTGCGAACAATCAGTACCGTGTTACTTTAGAGCTAGGGATATGGCGCAGCGAAAGGACATATTCTTTCTATAAAAATAGTAATTGGAATATTTTTCTGTTCAACAAATGAAAAGAGAGTTTCTTTAATATGCTGTAGGTATACGTATTCTTTTATTGTACATTTTAAAATCAGATATTACTTTAAATCGAAGCAATCGAGATGTATGGAAAAAGTATCACATCTGAAGGCACAATTTACTTATAAATTGAAATAAACTACAGTATTGGTGTATCTGTTAACGTTTATTCATGACAAATGATTCTTACTAATAAACTAACGATGAGCTTGCAAAGAGAGCTGCGACTTCAGATCTTCCAGAGACATACACTCTATGACCCATTTCTTATGTGAGGCAAAAATTAAAGGAGATTATCATCAACGACTGGAATGAATACTGTTTAAAAAGTGATTGTGGTGCTTTGACTAAGGATTTATATTTCCCAACAGTTTCTGACAGATATAAATGTAAATTCGTTAATCCTAACTATGTTCTCACTCAATTCTTAACTGGACATGGCAAATTTTCAGCTTACTTATTTCGATTCAAAATCAAATCCACATGTGATTGTATTTGTGGAAATCATCTTCAAGATGTCCCTCACATTTTATTTGATTGCCCGTTATTTTGTTTTGAAAGATACGAACTTAAATTACTGCTTCAATCCTTAGGTTACGCTTTCTCAAAATCACTTACACATATTATGATGAATTACAAAACTTATCAATATTTCAAGGCTTTCTTAAACAAAATATTTCTTAAGCTAAATGATTCATCTTGATGTTTACTGTTTGTCAGCTTGATATTGAATGTGCTATGTTTTTTGTCAATTGTATTGTATTCATAAATTTGTAAACTATATTCCTAATATACCTTTGGGTAAAATAGGAATAAAAAATTGGATAATAAATAAATAAACTAACAACTAGTGTAGTGAAATCCTATACAAGTTTGTATGAATTCAGCTGTCGATCGACGGCTCAGTTGCATGATTGATCGCCAAGGAGATTGATGAAATTTTATTATGTTAAAATTAACACTGATTAATTACTGTCTCCGTAGTTTAGATAGTTACTCTGACATTATTAACAAATGAACATCTTCCAGAATTCTAATGTGTATTTATAATATACAAAAGCCTTGATTCAAGAAAGATGGTTATATTCATTAAACTAAAGGACAACATTAATATACTAATTACTGAAATTACGCAATAATACATTAAAAGTTCAACTGCTACGCCAGTGAAGCAAACTATGCGAGTGACCTTAACTTAACCAAAGGTTTTCCATTTGTCTAGAAAGTCGAGTGAAATGGTGATGAGTTCTCTACGACTTCGTGATCTATGGGATAAAGGAATAAGACCACTGCACACAGGAGTAGAGAAAGTCATGTGAGTGCAATACTTCAGACTCTTTTTTACTTTTTACTCGATACCACGTTGTGATATCAACTGCAAAAAGGGTACTGCGTAACGAAATAAATTTCAGAGATACCTTTTGAATATAAAGAAGACCTTTGGAACGACGTTTACCTTCTCTTTGATATGACCATCCGATGTTTGAAAAGTCTTGCAAATTTGTGGTAAGGGCATATGATTTTATATTTTTCTGTGATAGTATTTCCCATGAAAATAGTATGCTTCCTTAATAAAGAAGGCGTAACGGAACAGTTATTTAAGAGTTGGGTTCTCGTACAGAATTAGGATTACTACGGGAAGCAAATATGAGGCGGCAGGAGACAGAGGACGGCCGACCCAAGGAATCACGACAGTGCATAGGGCAGGGTCCCTACTATTTACCAGTTGGGAACTCCGCCGGTAGGCACAACTGGCAACCCACCAGATCCTCCGAACCAGCAAACCGTCCTACGGAACATACTAGAAGCCGAGACCCTCGCTGACACTTCTATCCTGAAAGAGACCACCAGATGAGGGATAGTGAAATTATAATGAAGATGAAATGGAAGGACAAGAAATTCGAAGACTATAATTAACCTACCCGGCATTTACCTAGTGATCCGGGAAAACCCCGTAAAACTCATTGGCCAGGTAGGTCGGCCACCGGAATCGAACCCGTACCATCCGAATGCGGGCCATAAAGCTAACCATTGTGCCATCCCGCTCGGTGCTCTCTAAAAGCACTAGATATGTGGATATAGCACTAGATATTTTGATATCTCTAAAAAGTATGGACCAATAGAAGGCGTCCCAGGGTAGAGACCCACATGTAGGTCAGAATGGCCCTATCCATTCTACTGTAACCCCAGAGAAGGAGTTATGATTGAAAGGACTCGATGTACGGCCGCAACAGGAACAAGCGTGAACGTAATGCCCTTTCGAGCACATTCCACGAGCTACTCACATCCGGTGCTCCCCTGGTTGAGCTCCTTCATGGATTGCAGAAGGGAGTGACGGCAGGAAAGATGACTCTACAAAATGCACATCTACAACTCAACAACACCCTGTCACCTAGTGCTATAACCGTAAAACAGATGAGAATCGAGGAAATTACAGGCAACAAGTAATTTGTAGTAGAAGAACTACTTTAGCTTCGTCTATCGATTCGGGGAAAACCACGAATATGTCGGAGTCATCGGAAATCGAACCCGTAACATTCTGAATGCGCGTCAACACAATTTTACACGGCGTTGCCCACCTGCATAAACATTAACTTTAATTTGGATGAGAATATACGACTACACACGGCTAGGTTGATAGAAATGATTATTTCCATTATGTTTAGTTGTTCGAATTTTTACTCTTAATCCCATTATCGTCAAATATGAACGGAAATCACCAACAAATTACTTTTACAGAGTAATACAAATAATGATATAAGTTATTTGCGCCTTTCTCTTTGTTATTTATGTCTAAATAAAATTCGAAACAAACTGAACCATGCCCGCCTCGGTAGCGTAGATGGTAGCGTGTGTGCCTCACGCACGGAAATCACCAACAAATTACTTTTACAGAGTAATACAAATAATGATATAAGTTATTTGCGCCTTTCTCTTTGTTATTTATGTCTAAATAAAATTCGAAACAAACTGAACCATGCCCGCCTCGGTAGCGTAGATGGTAGCGTGTGTGCCTCACGTTCAAGAGGTGCCGAGTTCGAATCTCGGTCAGGGTGGGTTACGTGGATAAGGTTTCATACGGGGTTTTCCTTATAAAAACGAATGTCGAGTAGCTCTAAGCTACATGGACCCTGGACACATTAGAGCATCATTTTACCCATTTAATTCACCTTCTGGTATGACCTAACGTTGGAGGATATAATATTAAAAATAAAGAAACCGAGTTTGTGCAATTTAAGAAACTTCAATTACAAAACTAGTCACTGTAATATTTCAAATACTTAACGTGTTGTGGCAAACCTAGAAACTTTATTGCTCCATTAATTGGAAAAAAGTGGAAGTGCAAATATTATTTGGAGGAAAGGCACATAAGGGTAATGTATTTTCAAATGACAGTGAGACTTGAGAGCGAATACTTGAGTATTAAAGCATTTTTACAAGAAAATTAATTCATCTGTATGGAGTTTTACCAGTAAAATTCACTTCAATAAGGCAAAAGCAAATCAATCTTGAATGTGCGTGCTATGGCAGTCGACTGTTAAAATGTGGACTATTCTTATAAGTCATGTACTAAGGTCTAATTAATTTTAGGATTCGTTAATCAAATATTCAGGTTTACCAATAATTTCTAACAAAGCAGAATGTGGTCTAAATTTGGAAAACTGATTTGGATTTGAGAAGCCCAATTCCGATAAATTCATAGTCTACCAATCCAATTTTACTCGGTAAATTCGTTCAGCTCTGTAACGCAGCAATCGTACATTAGGTCGAAAATCAGTAAAAAATTCCAAACGACGTAACACATTTATCACCCCTTTCCAAACTTAAACTATACAAGCTTTTTTCGACCAGAATTAAAGTTAATTATGACATAAACAAGTAAATGTATTTCTAGATGAATTGACGAAACAAATAATTATGGAAATAACAATAAAAATAAAATGTCGAAACTACTGAGGCATATGTTTACTGAATATCACGTATAAAATATGTACAAATTAACAACGGAATGACTAAAACCAGTATTATAAGTAATATTATTAGAAGAACAAAGTGGCTTCATTTATACTACAGGAAGTGATAGAAAAACATAGAGAATTCAACATAAAAACGCATCTTTTATTTATATATTATGTTAAAGCTTTCGAAAATATTAATAGACAAATACATGGAAAATTATGAAAAAAGAGGTACTCCACTCCACCTAATAGAAATTATTAAACATCTTTTTGAGAACACAAAGATACAAATACATGGAGCACAACACTACAGTATAGAAAATATAAATCTAGGCTTAAGACAAGGATGCTGTATGTCTCCGCTACTTTTTAACATTTATATGGATGAAATTTTGAGACAATGGTTTAGTAGGATAGGAATATATACCACAAATTTCAACGTAAATAACTTAGTAATATTCCTTACATTCGCAGATGACCAGGTTATTATCTCTAACTCATAAAACAATCTTCAGATGGCAATACACAAGCTAAACAGGATTTTAAAGGAGCTCAATATGACTATATCTCGAAATAAAAGTACAGTGATGGCTTTTAAAGGTAAAGAGAGTATTAGATCCAAAATTGAAATAGAAAACAACAATATAGAACAGGTAGAAGAGTTCAAATACTTGGATTATTACATGTCATAAGAAAGAAACAGACATAATTAATAAGTCAGAAACATTCAATTGTATAAATGGAACGATAAAATAAGTTCAAAAATAAAGCAAGTAAAGATACCACTTTAAAACTTTACAAACTAATGCCAGTACGTAAAATACTACATGGAAGCGAAGTATGGGTCATAACTGAAAAAGATAAAAAAACTTCAGGCAAATGAAATGAAATTTCCTAGAAGCATTGCGGGATGTAGAAGAATCGACCACAAACGAAATTAAGATATACGTGAAGAGCTGTAGATATTCGACCTGAATGACAGAGTACAAGAATACAGAAGTAAATGGATAATCCATGTACAAAATATGGAGAAAGAAAGATTACCTCTGTATTTTATGAACTATAGACCAGTAGGAAAGAGGAGCATGGGAAAACCAAGAAAACGGTGGAACCAATAAAATAAATTATGTAGACTACAACAGACAGGAATGCCTAAAGCATGAAGAAAGATGATGATGATGACAAATAATTATAACCACAAATAGTATACTGGTAAACAAGGAATGGAGTTACAGGCTTCCCAAAATATTGGAGAGTTATAGACCTAAAGGAATGTGAAGTTCCTCTTGTCTACTGATCAGATCAGGTGGCTCAAGTGACAGCAAGAAAGGGGGACAGAAATCACGTCCTTCCACCCGGTGCGACAGAATGACACACTTACCAGTGGTTACTGAGTTCCAGTGACGGTAATTCGGTGTAATTCTCACTCACAGGAAAATAAAGTTGTACACATTCATCCATTTCTGCCAACTAGGTGCGCATCGCTTTACCTTGTACGCTGTTGGGGGAATTACATGTGTAGAGGAAGCGAACTCGTGCTCTACGTTTGAGAATCCCTGGACCAGATGGTAAGACGTGGAAACAAGTTATACTCATCATGCCGTATGATAATTCAACACGATAATAGTCAGCATTGCAGAACTTTTGCAAGTCTGATAAAGCGTGAAATGCTAATGAAATATCGTAATCTTGTTTTAACAATTCTCATCGCATGTAAACTTCTTTTAAAGTGTAGAGAAAGTGGGATAAAAATGAAATTGGATATAAATGGAAAAATGATAGCAGAGTAACCACCGTTTTGCTCAAAGAGAACCTTTTTCTTCTCTTCTTTTGGAACTATTTGAAACTGCGGAGCTTATGATCGCTCGACTACCATTTCAACTGCTTGTATCTTACCTTTTTGACTCTCCAGTAAACTAGGTCCTCTGACCCATATGTCACTATGATCTCTACTATGACCTGAAGGAATCTCTTTTTTGTTTCCATTGTTATTTCCCTACTCCATAACAACCAATTCAACACCTTTACCGCCCCCTGTCTTATTCTTTAATCTAAATCTGATTTACAATTTACAGATTCATTAGTTACTTATCACAAATACTCTTTTACCGATTTAATTAATCCTTTGGGGAGCTTGATGTCTTGTCCATTTCCACCTATCACCAAGTATTCAGTCTTATTCATATTAGATTTCAATCTGCCTGTCTGAAAGGCTTCAAGATGTTTCCTTGATATAAATTTCACCTCTTCACGGCACTGCGCAATGATCAAACAATGAATGTACAGTCCCTTGCTCAGTTGGAATTCGCATTCCTTGACATGAGTTGTTCCAGTGCTTTAGTATCTGTTGAATACATTTTTTGAACAATGTAGGAGACATGCTACAGCACTGTCGCAAGCTTTGGGTGGTTTGAAACGTATGCGATAATCTCTTTCCAATCTTAACACGCAGCTTGGCGATTTTGATATAATCTTTGAATCAACATCACTAACTCCAATTCCTCACATTTCCTTCCACAGCTGCTGTACAGGAACTGAATCATATGCTTTGTCAATATCAATAAATATAAGACACTGCTCTACCTTTAACATATACTTTTTCACTTATCTGTTTCAGGTTAAATATATTATCCATACATCTTCTTACTATAGTAAACCCTGCGTGTATCACCGATATCTTTCCTTCAATTTCTTTTTCCAGTCTGTTCTTAATGATACTAATGAAGATGCTATCGATAGAAGACATAGCATTTATTCCTGGAGATTTTGACGGAAAAAGAAAGAAAAGGGAAAGGAAACATCCAAGAACCTTCCTATACAAGGAAAATGTTTCAATTTTCTTTTATTTTCTTAAACTTCAGTCTAACGATGTTGATATTTACATATCAGATACGATATGTGAATGTTCTGCGAAAGCTTGTGAGGTCCTCTCGAATGAATTTTCCATTACATTGTATCTAACAAGTATTGAGTGATAGATTATTCCAAATAATTTTGTGGTACCAGTCATTTGCCTGATATTCCTTATAAGGGGTTTGAATATTTAATATATTTTTCATGTTTTTAAAGTGCTCGATTTATTTAGTTGAGAGAAAAATGTGGAATTTAAAGGCTAGCTTGAGCCACTAGTTTTTAAACAAAGGACTGATGGTTCGTTTTCTGTATCTATTTTGTTGCAGCAATGGAATCAGTATTTCTGCAAAGGTTTACATCGATTAACATGAAGAAGATAGAAAAAAGGCCAAATTGTTACATTCCATGACTTTCTCTGCTGAGTCCTTTGCAAATTTGTTCTTACAAATGTTTATCCCTCTTTATGGTTAATGTTGGATATAAGCATTTATTGAAATGATTTGATTGCATATTTCCTGTTCTTCAATGGGAATAGGAGAAAACAGTGGGTTTTAAGTGGAAGTTAAATATTTTAAGAGCTGGTCGCTAGGTGACATTTTTGAAATTTTATTTGGAAAATGAGGAGGAAATCACAAATAACGATTTACCATTTGAGAAAAGTGCACATATTTCAACATTCAAATAAGGAATACTTCGGAAACTGTTAAGTCAAAAAGTTAAAATCACATAAACTGTTAGCTTTAATCAGATCCTCATTTTTGTGAAATAATATTTCCTCTATATCTTTACGTTTCACCAATTGTATTAGTCATTCAGATGCTATTTCAAGAAAATAGAAGATACATATTTCATTTGGCTCGAACATGACTTAAACGAGACATCTGTTAGAGAACATAGAAATGCTAGTAGTTTGAGACTTTTTCCTTTCCTTTAATCTTGGTGGCGCATTCTTGAAGATGCCGAAGTTATAAAGACTTACGCACATGCACGTTCGCATAGACAGAGATCTGTTTTCTAAAAATCAATTTTTGAATTCAAGGAATCTTAAAAGTTTTATTTCCTGTGAAATCTCACTATCGAAACCTTTTGGGCAATGTATTATTTCTACTACTTATTGTAAATCTGTAGTACACAAAATACAGAAAGTCATATGAACGTAATGCACAGACATTTAATAATTAAAGTTAGCCCAACAGCGTGTTGGGTGCGGTCCGGTTGACCGCGGCAGCAGTCCACGAGCGTCAGCTTGCACACATTCATCACACAGACGTACTGTAATGGTACAAGTTCTCCCCATCACGCTGCAGGTATTGAAGATCATTATAAGCAAGAAGAAGAACAGGCACAAGAGAAAGGAGAAAGAAACGAGCTCTAATATCGAAAACGCGCACGCCAGCAAAGAGATGGAGGAGGATGCCTAAAGGCGCTATGCTGCAATAGAATATTCTGAATAGCACGGGAATCGAATATGTAGACTCACTGCACACAAGTGATGGCATCTAAAGGCTGTTCCTGAAACTACGTCACCTTTCTGTACTACATCCTAGCTTCTTATTAGTTAGCATTACTTGGCAAAGATGAACATACTAACCAAAGTTAATCGCTTTAGTCAACTAGAACGTGTTATTACTTCGCATTAAGCTAATTACATCAGAAAAAGCAAGAAAGACACTAATTAATAAATTTCAATGCTATGTAGTTGAATTTCTTTGATATACCAGAGATTGCAGTTGTAACATTCGTAAAGAAGCCGTAACTTATAAGCATTTAGATATATGGTGTGAGCAAACCTACGCGGAACCGGTTTAGCAGCGAGCGGCCAGCCGATGAGGCAGCAAACATAGTACTAATTTGTCGCATAAGTTATTTCAAACCCACGTAACACTGCACTGTACAATTCCCATGAGAAATGATAGAAACTAGTTAAATTTCTTGGCATTTCAATTTTATGAATAAAGTTTATACGCTTTGTCTTTTGACTCTTGATTTTTAAATCCGAGGGCCATTAAAATATTCATTACGTAAGAGACCTCGTCAATCAACTTATGTTTAAATAATTCAATTGGTTATTTAACTATAATACAATTAATTTCTTATATACGTTAATAAAGTCTGCGCTTTAAGCGAAATACTGTATTCATTAATATAAAAAGTGAAAGGAGAATTTAGATCAATTGTAGCTTTCAGTATACAACCTTTTGGTGTCCTCTTAAAACTTTAGTTACTCATGCTTACAACTTAATGAATATTAACATTAATGATGAATAAATGTGAATATACTGCAAAATCAACAAACAGAAATAAGTGTAATGCTTGATATAGTTAATAAACTTATTGAATTTTCATGTATTTCGTTAGTTCTATGTTACATTAGTGTCTTAGAGCAGAGGATGACAGCTTCGAAACTTGTGACGTATTTTAGTCGGGAGCGACGCCTGCAGTGCGTGTGACGTCATGCGAGAGCCGTGTAGTGCCAAGTTGCCTATATAAATGGTGCTGTTTGTACAGAATCTGAGGTTTCAGTCAGGTGTAGCACACTCGATGACAACAATGTAGTTGCCACGAATTGTCGCACTGTTCGAACGGTTACCATGGATTACTCCACTTGCAGTGAACATATATCTGTCATTTGTGATTTCTGCGAATTCCATTGGCTGAAGTGATACGTTCATTGGTGCCTAGTACAGGGCCGGGAAGCGCGGCAGATCACCTTTCACTCTTACAAGAATAATCAGCGCGTTACCTGAAACGTTTCTATTAACAAAGATAAATCTATGGTAAGCGTTCGAATAGCGGGACTATACCCAATGGTACTGTTATAATTACAATGTGACGATTCATGAAGGACAAATATACACACAAGAAACACTTGGTTGATTTTTACAACACAGTCCCCCAAATAAGATTTGTGAGGTTGTTTTGACTTGTCGCACGGACATTGTGTATGTTTGGCTCGACATATGTGTGCGAACATTTTTCTTTTCTATTATGAAATTAGCTAAGTCCGAACCCCGAAGTACCTTGTTGGATCTCAATCTAACATGCAGCCTTCGATTACAAATATCCCACACATTACGTCTTGACATTGATAAACTAGTTTTAAAAAAAACGAAACAGAAAGTGTAGAAAAATGTCCACGTAATACCGTTCTGATTGGATCTCCTCTAATTTGCAGCGAAAATTACTTTATGCTTTATTTTATTTACTATATAACATGCCTGACTTTCAGATAAACTACGAGTTGAAGTTTTATATATTTTCTCATAGCACAGAGCCAAAATGTAATTGTTTATAAACTTTGACCAATTGTGTAATGAAAGCAGTCAGCATTAATATTACAACACCCAAGATGTAAGTTGTACAACCTATGAATACCCGTTTCCTGTCTTTCCTACGCTGTCGGAACCTCAACACATCAAATTATTTCCTTCCTCTTGGACAGCAGAAGTCAGCGCGGTGACATCACACGCTAAACTGCCTTTCGTTCGGGAGCACATTTGGCTGCTAGAGCTGACGGAGCTGACGTCACACCACTTCCTGTTTTACCCTGCCGTAGACAATAGCTATAAGCAACGTAAGATAAAAAAGAAACAAAATGTATAAGAATAAACATGGTAAAAGTGGCATCAGTGATCTAAAAATTCAAATTAGCATATATTTACCATTAAAATATCAGTTAATTGTGTTTTATATTTCTGTTACACTAATTTAGGTGAATTTTTAGGTCATATCTTTTAAAATAAAATCATTTTACAGTCAAACAATAGGTGTTCAACATAGAAGACACCTTCTTCATATCTGCAAACATAACTTTTCGGAGCAGCAATTATGAATATTTAAATTAAGTTCCAAATGTTCTCCGGTCTGAAGTTAATTTGAGTTAAGAAAAATTTCACACAATAGGCTGGCCTAAATGTGAAATCCTAAATAATAGATGTTTCCAAAGCTCAAGGAGCCCGCCTCGGTAGCGTGGTGGTAGCGTGTCTGCCTCACATTCAAGAGGTCCCGAGTTCGAATCTCGGTCAGGGTGAGTTAACTAGATAAGGTTTTTTCCAGGGTTTTCCCTTATCCTTACAGACGAATGTCGGGTAGCTCTAAGCTCCATGTACCCTGGGCATATTTGAGCATCATTTCACCCATTTCATTCACCGTCCGATATGACTTAACGTTGGAGGACGTAAAATTACAAAAAAGCTCAAGGAAACGTTTCCAATGAAAATTTTCTATCGCCATAGGCATTAGCCCACCAATCCACGTCATTTACCCTTTAACAAAGGAATGAAAAGGAAATAAATCAGAAAAACTCATTATGTGTAAAAATTTGTGAACAGAAAAGTCGCTCCACTTGGTTTTAACCGAATAACTTCTAAGTACTACTGTGATAACGTTTATAACTAAATAAACAGGATTCCATCGGGGGACACATGATATATTTACTCTGAATTCAAACAATTCATGTGGTCAACCTTGCCAGTCCTTTTCATACGCTCCACTATTTGAGTCAAAGAACATATGTTCTTCTGCTGAATGCTGGAATCGCTTCTACCCACGCCGGTGACTGGACTATCTTGAGTTAATTCCGTAAATGTTTTCTGGCAGGGGATGTCCAGTAATTAAATCTGTAGTGCCTCCAAGGCTTTCGCCATTTAGGGACGGAGCAATACAGCTTTGCTATCTGCAGTTAACATTTCTCTCTGCACCACAGTGCTTTTTGCTCCTAGCAATTCTAGTATTACTTGTTTTGCTAATACTTCTGTAATACCACGATGAGTTTGTATTAGCGCAATCTAATTCCAGCAATCGGATTCTACCAATGAGCTTTATGAACATGGCATAACGGCAAGCCACAGTATGAACTACTGTTTGAACTACTTGTAAAGCTATAACAGGCTGCGATTTTAAACACGTCTTTGAGTTTCGTTTAAAACAATTCGCTTACAATGAATCACTCTTAAGAATTACTTTATAAGATAATTTGATTTCGTTTGGTCTGCATGTTCTAAGAATATAAACGGCGTAAAACAATCCAACAGAAGACAGTCTAAGTGCCTTTCATGTTTCATACTATCGGCCCTGTGTTGAATGAATGGTGAGAATGCTTTCACGTTGGGAAGCTCTGCTTGGACGTGTAGGTGGAAGCCTTCTCTGAGCCACCTTCGGTGGTTAGAAGTGTTCTCAATTCTGCCAGAGGGAAGCCCAATGATGTAAGATCCTTGGGTTGTAGGAAAACAACCAAGCAGCTATATCATTTGTGCTTTCTTAAGTCCTACAGGAGGTTCATTCATTCCCTTTGGAGGGGAGGGGGCTAATGAAATAATCCGCATGGGTTCAGGTGCAAGGTATTGCCTCCAAGGTATTCTTTCACAAAGCATAAAAAAGTTTTGAGATACATAGGTTCAGAATATGTGAATAACGTTTAATGCTTTTATTTAGCTAATCTACTGCAGAACTAGGCTAGCTAGTTTACTTTGATTTAATGCAAACTAAAAATCTGTTTTATGCTTTCGTGTAGTGCATCATCATTTGTTTATAGTCTCTTTCCTCTTTGTTGGCTGGCACAAGAACGAAAGGTATTTCTTTGTATATTGTTCAGTAATAGTTATAAAGTATTTACTATTTATTCGTCAAGTATGATAGCCTGCATGCCTCAGTTAGATGGTAGCCTACCAATCCATGTTCGTGGGTTCAAATTCATCCCAAACCAATGGTCTTTAAGTCTACTTAAAAGCGGCACCTCCATTTCAGTAAATATATTGGCCTGCAAAGGACCTCCTGCTGGACCAAATTCCACACACGGTAGCGCTTATACAATCCCAACAGTTGACAGGGTAGTCCAAAATACTTTAAGTTTATTTCTTTTTATCAAGTGTGAGCTAACACTCGTTTATGAGTTTGAAGAAACCCTGATAAAATATCTTTTCATCTCATTTTCGCATTTAAGGTATCTAACGGTTTATTGTATGATTTACATTTTTATGTCTTTTATTCCCCCACAGAACCTTTTGACTCCTATTTTTATCACCTTGCTTGTTGTAGGCTTTATAGTAGGTTGAGGAAGTATGGCATCCAACCCACTCACATTTTACCATAAATAACTGCGAGAGAATATAATGAAGCCCCTTGAATAAAAAGATGAGGGTGAGCGTGCATGAGAGCGTGGGTGGCTGTAAGGAGTAATCCTAAAATTGGAAAGGCGGTACTGAAGGTAAACATCCTCCAAGAATGTAACGCGAAAAATTTCAAGGAAGCTTTTCTACAGCACATTAATCTTTACAAAGAACTTCTTCGTTATCTGTATTTTAGTAGAAGTAGCTATAACGGTTTAGGTTAGAATGCTGTAAGTTTAAGCTATTCTTAAGATAAATGTGTGCATTTCTAATTTTTCTGTGAATAGATCCTAGAAATGATAAATAGTAAAGGTAAGCCCGCCGAGCGGGATGGTTCAGGCGATTTCTTTGTGGCCCGCATTCGAGTTCGATTCCCGTGGCTGACCTACCGGACCCATGCTTTTTTCCAGGGTTTTCTCGGGTAGCCAGGTGAATGCTGGGTAGGTATATTGTATCCCCCGAATCTTCTGTCCCTTCATTTTATCTCCAGTATCATTTCACGTCATTTTTCTTCTGCTGGTCCCTTTCAGGGTAGAACTGTCGGTGGGAGTCTCGGGACTGCATGTCCCGAGTAAAACTTCCTCCTCTGGTAGGACGGTCTCCAGTCTGATTGGGCCATTTCCGGAACGTAGTAGGGTGAGCTGCTGGTTGTACTAGCCTGCTGGGAGTGTCCATCTGGTAAATAGTAGGAACCCTACACTGTCGCGACTTCTTTGGACGACCACCCTCTGTCCTCTATCACTTCATCCTTCCTTCCTTCCACTTGGGACATAGGGTTCATAGCTTGGACGCCTGGTTCGTAACGTAATCCAATCCAAATGTAAGGCTGTACATTTGAAAATGGACATTTATAGACAACATTAATAATTTTGAGAACTTCCGTTATGTTGATTTAAAATTTTATATGCCTGAATATTCACTTATCTCTTGTAATTGTATTAACATTTTATGTTAGGGCATAACGTAATGCCTAACGTTATAAAGATTTGTCTATCGCGTCATGTGCGGGTGTGTAATAGAACGTTTGCAAACGTTAGCAAGAATTAACTGACACAGATTATGGAATTATGTGTAGGAAAATTATCAGAATATAACACATCCAATTTTTTTAACAATCGCAGAATTTTTGGTATGAGAAACACTGTAAACAAACACTTGTTGCTTTATTTGTGAGTAAAAGTATATCGCAATAACATTATTGTGCGTTTTATAAGTTTTATATGTTTAAAATACCCAAGGGAATCAAGTAGAATATATATTTAAGGGGAGCTAGACACCCTCTGAAATACCTCTTTCAGCCCTCAACGCTGGCCTTAAGGAAGCAGAATGTTAAAGAGGAACAACTGATAATACAAGTGAAGAAATTTATCTTGGTGATACTCTCAACTCAAAAGAGAGCAAGTAGTTTTGGATAATAAGGATTATTTATTACATTTTCTTTTCAGGATTTGAAGGACCCTAGATATAACCGTTAAATACAAATAATATGAATAATACAAATAATATTATTTTGAATAATCTACGGTCTCTTTTGTTTTTAAAAATATTTATTGAAATGTTTTCTTGCATGCTCCTAATATCATAAATTGTCTTTTAATGCATTTCAGCCTGAAACTCTTAATATGATATGGTATATTTTAGTATATCCTTTAGAAACTAAATTATATACAGTTATCTTAAATGTACTCCTCCCTCTTTTATAATGTGAATTCACATCATTAAATGCATACTGTATATATATTTCCTAGCTACTGGGCTTACCATGATCAGCACCTAGGGAAGTAGCTTTAGTAGCATTAGGAAAGACAAGAAGAAATGGAATAATAATGGAAAGAATAATACAATTTTGGTATAGGTGTTTGGTTAAAGAAGGGGAAATTATGAAATTATGCATGAGACAGCAAAAAAGATTAGAGAACTCAAATAGTTGGTGGGCAGAGACAGGAGGAATTATGGAAAAAATAGGAATGGGAGATATATGGAGATTAGAGGAAAGGAATACATGCGATGTGGGTAAATTAGTAAAATGCAGAATAGAAGATATAGAAATACACGAATATAGGGAAGTCCAGAAAATATTGTGACTTTGTGGGTTCGTGAAATAATAAAACGAGGTTACGAAACACAAAAACTACACTTTATTTTCCTAGCAAATACATTCGTCACCATTACAGTTTGCTAGCTAACCTTAAACTGTTTATTTTCTCTCACAACTACGTTCAACTGTCTCTCATTTCCGGTAACGATCGGCCATCATTTTTTTATCGGCTTCGTGAGTCTACCACCAGGGTGACAATATGAATTAATTACAATTTCACAAGCAAATAAAAAGAAATTGGAGACGAGAAGCATATGTAGATTATTGCAGTAGGCAAGAGAGGGAAGGGTTAGCATGGATGAGAAAAGGAATTATATTTCTAAGAGGGATAAGAGGTAGGGAAAAGGGAATTTGTGAATTGTGTGGGGGAAAAGAAAGCATAGAAAACTAGGAGGTTGCAATATGGAGAAAAAGATTTGGGAAGAAACATGGGAAAAAGTAGAGAAGAGGATAGCAGCTATAAAATGTTAACGGGCAGGGAGGAAAAGAAGGTAAGAAGTATTAGTGAGTTCTTGCAGAAAGCAAATGAAAAGTGGGCCAGAAATGTAAAAACTGTAAGAAAGGAAGAGGAGGGAGAAGAAAGGGACTAATTAAGTAATCAAGTAGGTATGGAGGTTAAGAGCTACCTGGCAGAGCAAAAGACCAGGGTGTCATGCAAGCCAAGGTAGTAACAAGGTAACGAACAATACATGTAGCCAAGAGTTGGACTATGCACAGTAAATATATTATATAATATCATATATGTTTCCTCACAGTGGGTTTTACCTAGGCCATTTAACTATTTTATTTCCACTTTTTAGTTAGATACCCGTATATAGAGTAATAAGTATATAAATTAAGTTAAAAACATTCCTTTTAAATTTGTTTATAGAGGCTGAAAGTTTAATGATGAAAAAATTGATGCGAAACCTAACGTTAATATGATATATTACATGAAGTGGGATGATGACATTTTACAATTAATATTTTCGCTCGTAAATCTCTTATGGTTGGCCCCATAGCTCAGTCGGTAGAGCACCTGCCTGCTGTGTTAGGGGTCCCGGGTTCGATTCCCGGCTTGGGGTAGGCATTTTTCTCCAACCAAGATGATTCCCCATCTTCCCCAGGGACTGAAAATATGAACAAGAGTGCAAATGCGTGTGTGATCTAATGAATAAAAAGTACTAGCAACTCAACGTATACGAGTTAAGCATCGATATGCTCCAGAGGAGACGGCCGCCTAAATCAGCACTGCAGGGGGAAAAAAACACTTTTTATATAAGAGGTTGGCGAGAAATTCATGAATTCGAATTTAAGTGTCAGTGGAGACTAAATTATAAATACTAGAATTTATAAATTATAAATTAAGTTAAACGGTCTAATAAGAGAATTAGAAAGCTATCATCTGTGAGATAATTACATTGTGTAATAGGAAAAGTACCATCTGCAGTTCTGTTCCACTCATGAGTTAGCATGAGGGGTGCGTCGTACCTGCATCTTTCCCTCAGAATACATCCTATCCAAAAGGTTTCTCACTTACATGATTGAAGTTCCAAATCTGGGAAAGGATAGCTTCCTTATCACCAAAATATACCTTTTTGGGTAATTAAGTCATATCGGACGATGAATGAAAGGGATGAAATGCTGTTCAAATGTGTCCAGGGTCCATGGAGCTTAGAGCTACCCAGCATTCCTCTTTCAGGATAAGGGAAAACCCCGGATAAAAAACCTTATCCAAGTAAAGCAACCCTGACCTAGATTCGAATTCCAGACCTCTTGAGCGTGAGGCAGACACGCTAAAATCTACGCTACCAAGGCGGGCAAAAATATACTTCTTGAAAATCGAATTCCTGATACCGAAAGGCTTCCTATCTATAATAATCTTCAACGTACATATTTATATTAAAACATACCTCAGTAAAATTTATCCCATTACATACTATTTGATTGTTCAAGTATACCTAGAGGATTTCATTTTATTTTATAAAAGGTAGGAGTGTTTATGTTGAATTTTAAAAGAATGAAACTGGACATTTAAATGAGTCCGTGGTTTACATACAAAGGAAAATGTTCCTCAACAGGGAAAGGAAACTGCAGGAAGAAAGAAAGCTTATGTATACTCGCCCCAACAGAAATTTAAACCGGGATTGTTGACGATGTGAGGCCTCCCTCCAGTGCACGGGGGTAACCGCGTGTGTTATTGTTATTCTTCAACGAAACCTGAAATAATCATGAAAATCCCTTTCCTGCGCTAGACCATTTTTCATTTTTCACTTTCACGCGTAAATCTTCTTTTCAGCTATCGCACAGAATGCTTGCCTCAAAACTGTCTACGAGTGAATAAAATTGAGCGCATTGCGCATTGCCGTGTATGATATATGTATGAGTACATTATGAGAACAACTCCCTCCGAAAGGATAAGCCAGCAAGGAGGTTTGGTCGAAAGTGCACTTCCATTATTGAATTCCTTCGGCACTCTCAGACATAAAAGTGTCATCTAGAAAAACCCCGTTTGATATCCGAGCTAATATAAGTAACAGATAAGAAGGCACTATATATGGCTGAACTGAACCTCAATGTCAACTAAAAACTCATAGTCCTGGGTTTTGCATTCAGTTGATGCAATCCTTGCATATGGGTATTCCTTTATCGTACTTCACAGTGAAGAAACGAGGATTTGGCCGAATTGCACATAGGATGATACTTGCCAGCGATTTATATATCATTATAACCCAGTTTTGTCTAAAATTATGACCAAAGAGAGATCGTAGTCACAGACTAAATCAGGAATAAAATAATACACATAACATACTACAAATTGAAACATAAACAATTACGGATGAGTGGTCCTGTATTTGAATCGCCAAACAGGTATAACTCGAAAATATTTACAACTTCATTCATTAACTACAAAAAAGGAAGAGAAATTTCATTTATATGAAAATAATATACACTTATGCCCGATTTCACCTACAGATGTTAAGACTTAACACGGGTTTAACAATAGTTATAACAAAACTTGAATTTCACCAACAAGTGTTACCATAACACTCCTGTTAAATATGTTGTTAAACTAACAAATCAGATTTCTGATGTTAAGTATTTAACAAATGTAAATAGTGAAGATGGCGGGCGTGAAGGCAGCTAAGTCGATTTGCTATATTTAAGACGGTGTAAATGGGCCTCATAATAGAGTACGGCCTATGAGGAGAAATTATTTTGAGGACCTGAGAGAAGAATTTTTCCGTTGTTTTTATCAGGTATTCAGAGGCTTCTGGGGGTGTATCTAGAGACTTTGCGACGTATTTAGTGTCCTAAGAGGTGCATTAGTGACCCTATGTTTTAATTTAGAGCTTCCTTGGATGTATTTAGAGGTTTTTGGGACCTATTTACTGACTTTCTGATGTATTTATAAGCTTTTGAGCCGTACTTACCGTCTTTCTGTTGTATTTAGTGGCTTTTGAGACGTCATTAGAGGCTTTTTGGAGCGTATTCAGTGGCTTCGAAATGCTTTTAGGGGCTTTCTGAAGTGTAATTTAGAGATATTTAATGCGTTTTAGTGACTTTGGGATGCATTTAGGACGTTCTTAGAGTGTATTTAGAGATTTTTGGAGTTTATTTAGTGGCTTTGGATTGCATTTACAAGTATCTTTTGGAGTGTATTTAGAGTCTTTTGGGATGCATTTAGTGGCTTGGCAATTATTTAGGAGGTTCTCGTAGTACATTTACAGTCTTTAAGTTGTGCATAGTTGACTTAGACTGCATTTGATTTGCAGTAGTTCAACATGTTTTAATCATTTCAAAACGTTTACTCCTCATTTGTAATCGGAGCCTCTATCACGTTAAACTAGCCTAACCCAATCTAACCTAACCAAAACCCAAGTTTTCATCTTATGTTTTACTATTTCACCCTATTATAAACTAAGCTAAGCTAACGTAACCTAACACTTTATACTAACCAAAGTCCTTCAATTATGCTTTATTATTTCATCCCATTATAAGCTAACCTAACACCTTAACCTAACCCAAGTCCTTCACTTATGCTTTACTATTTCCATCCCATTATAAACTAAACTAGGCTAACCTAACCTAACACTTTAACCTAACCCAAGTCCTTCACTAATGCTTTACTATTTCCATCCCATTATAAACTAACCTCAGCTAACCTAACCTAACACTTTAACCTAGCCCAAGTCCTTCACTAATGCATTACTATTTCCATCCCATTATAAACTAACCTAAGCTAACCTAACCTAATACTTTAACCTAACCCAAGTCCTTCACTTATGCTTTACTATTTCCATCCCATTGTAACCTAACCTAAGCTAACCTAACCTAACACTTTAACCTAACCCAAGTCCTTCACTTATGCTTTACTGTTTTCATCCTATTATAACCTATCCTTAGCTAAACTAACCTAACACTTTTACCTAACCCAAATCCTTCACTAATGCTTTACTATTTCCATCCCATTATAAACTAACCTCAGCTAACCTAACCTAACACTTTAACCTAACCCAAGTCCTTCACTAATGCATTACTATTTCCATCCCATTATAAACTAACCTAAGCTAACCTAACCTAATACTTTAACCTAACCCAAGTCCTTCACTTATGCTTTACTATTTCCATCCCATTCTAACCTAACCTAAGCTAACCTAACCTAACACTTTAACCTAACCCAAGTCCTTCACTTATGCTTTACTGTTTTCATCCTATTATAACCTATCCTAAGCTAAACTAACCTAACACTTTTACCTAACCCAAATCCTTCACTTATGCTTTATTATTTATTTATTTATTTATATATTATTATATATTATTATTATTTATTTATTATTATCCCATTGTAAGCTAATCTAACGTAACTGTGCTTTTTTGCTATATGGTTAAATTTTGTGATTACATCGGATAATTATTTACGTTGTTTCTGTGCTCACATTGGTAGTCTGGCTACATTGGCTAATTGATCAGGTGTGGTTACCTAACCTATCTTGTGTTTCTTTTGAAGCATTTGTTTTTCACATTGTATTCTTTGCACTCACTTCCCTTCCACTCTATCCTCTTTTATGAAGCTTTATATCTAACACTGTCTGATACTCTAACCACTGATATTGAAGTACTTATGGATTAGCTTTGTGCGGAATATTTTGTGAATTCTCTGATAATATCCCCATCCCAAGCCTTTATTGTGCTTGTATAACGTATATCAGGGTATACTTAGCTTGTAGTTCAATGGTAGACGCCTCTCCTCTTTTATCTGGGCTGGAGAGCAGCACTAGAATGTAATCCTAGTGGCAGAGTTAACGCCTTCCTCCATTTTTATCAATTCTTCTTCCTTCTTCCGTCGTCTTGGGAGTCACAGGATAGATGTCACTTGGGTAAGTATTCATTCTGTAGGTTAGCTTACAGAGATCACCATAACCTTCTAATCTAAGTTGCCCCCCTCTTGCATTCTTTTTGAAACACTATAGTGTGCGTATGCGTATGTTGATACTCCATCCTCAGCAATTACTCTCTTGTCGTCATGAGGCGATAGGGCTATTTTATTAGCTTGAACTGTAGACACATTATGTTTCCGGGATAGGATTAGGTTCACAGGAGTACTTAGAATGTTTTGGGTTTTAAGACAATCCACATAGCTATCGAATTGATGTATTGCTTGATTGCGCTACGCTTTATGCCTTTAACCTTCTTGATTACACCTCCATCCATGTCGAGAGCATACATCTTGTGTCTCAGTCCTACAAAACGATGGATAATTTTTCCACATACTTCATTGTTAAATTTTCCCAAAACTTTCCTGTAGTTTGTAGAATGGCATATATGGTTGACAGGATAATCAGCTGTATCCAGATGTTCAAGAAAACGTAACTTATTCTGATTTATATATCTCTTGTCATCACTCTATGGGTGAAAGAGTCTGTATCCATGTACATGAGTTTTAGATTTTCAAGCCCGTAATACGGTAATAGCACATCATAATGATATCGATACATCAAGGTCTTTGAGATATCCAACACACACATCCCATTGTATATAGGTTTGTTGAACACTATCTCTCGCGAAGCCAGACCACATTAGGTCCATATATAGTTCGATCAATAAACTTAGGCTTAGCAACCAGCTTTTCCAATGTCTTCCAATCGGTAACAAGTCGTATATTCAGTCGATTTCTTATATTCTCCATAGTTTTTTTCCAAACATAGCATTGTTGAAAACTTTGTACAGATCCATCTCGAAATCATTGCTAGATCCTTGTCGTAGCTGGTTATTGAATTCGGCATAAGGCTTTAACCAGGACGACTGTCGAAATTGCAGCACACGATGGATCTTTATCAGTTTTAACCCATGATCAAGGGCTTGCTTCAAAGTCATGTAATGCACCACATACTTAGTTCGTGAACAAAGGTGTGGAATCAGCTTCTTTGTAGAAGAATCCTTAGGCTTGATACACTCAGGCAGGAATGGTAAATCATTATGCAGCTCATGAAGTTCTGTGGGATATTGAAGGTTCACTTCTAAAATGTAGGCGAGAGGGTCATCTTCTCGTAGTGTTTCTAGGATAAAATCTGCGGGAGAAACCCACTCAAAACCCACATAAGGAAGCGCGTGGCACATTGCCCAGCCAAATTGGTTATTTGCGTCCTCGTACGTAATATATTGAGAGGGCTTACTTGAGTCATACTCATTCATGTAAATGTTGTTAGCCTTTGCATACCGATGAGAAACTTGACATTATCCTCCTCTTATACCTGATTCAACCATGAGTAGCTGATCGTAATCCTGTAGGAATTCTAGTTCATTTCCTGTATACAGCAGCATTGCATCCCACGTAAGTCGAGATGTAAAATAATGTGTAGGATGAACTTTATGCGTTTTTAGGGTCTGTACTCTGAATCTCTCAAACGCATCAGTTAATAGGAGAACATCTGAAGTTAGATAGAGATCGCTAAACTCTCCTAATGTTTTAATGCTGAACTGCCTCCATACTCTTTTTGCGTGTTCATACTCTTCATCACTCATTTCTTCTTTATTCAGCTTGTTTTAGAATGCCTCCCTCGGAGGAAGTTCTGTTTCTTTTAAAGCATCCCACGATGAAACGTAATCGTAGAGGAAAACACCCTTACGTGTCATCAATTTGATCTGCTCTGCTCCAAAGTGCTTTAGGGTTTCAGGATATGATAGATTTTTTGCTAGTTTATCCAAGCTGGTACTAAGGAAGCTGTAGGTATCCACAAAGCGAAGTTTTATATTTCCAACATACTTTGAAATTGATATGTAACTTTCTTCAGAGGTAGGAATAACTTCTACTCTATCGATAGTATAGCCTAACTCCTTAACAATGAAATGGGAGTCATATCCACTCAGGTTATGTATGAAGACGGCAATATAATTAGGCTTTTAACAGGTTAGATTGCACTGATTATGTAGACTTCCCAGATATTCTCCGCTTATATGATCATGATCCCGTACTTTCCAAATATCTCCGGTAAATTCTTTACCACATAAGTAGCATTCTGTAGAAAAATTGAATGATTTTTGCTGCTTATCTGTTAGAGTTAATGGAGCGCCAGTTTTATATACATCATTAATCTTCTATGCGATAGAACTGACATATTTCACAAACTTCAGTGCAGCATCGTAACCAATGATATACATACGGTTCTGTAGGAAGATCAGTCTGTAAAACTTCAATTGTAGTTGAGGATTTGACATAAACACAGAAACTCATAGGAATATGCTTCTGATATGGAACCGTATAAGACGTTTAGGGTTTAGAAGAACACCCGTGATAAGGAGTAAGAATGCTTTCAAAGTCAGCATAGATGACATAAGGTAATTTCAGTATCCTTTCATAATTCTTGATTCTAGCGATAGATTTCTCCTTCGTTGGCATAGCAATCTTAGCAACTCCGTGTTGACTACATATTTTTCTATGCTCACTTAACTTGTCCTTTCCTCCTCGTCCATACTGATCACCAAAGTGCGTTAAACAGCGTTTACAGATGCAGAACTTTCCCTGGCGTTTGGTTCTTTGTTGATGAATAAGTCTCTCGAAATTCTTAATATACACGTAATGATGACATCCAGCAGCATCATTTAATAGAAGCAGGTCACGATGGTCGGGCATTTCTTCATCGACAACCTTCATAGGAAACATTTGTTTATTCTCATCCATTCCGAAAATATTTAGAGAGTTATTATTTTTCGTTCAAATTTAGGAATGTCAGTCAAAATTGCAGGAAGCGAGACGCAGGTAAAGTCATATCTTTCTTGAAGATCCTTATATCTGTTAACACGATGAGGATTCCTTTGAATGAATTTGGCAAGTATGGCGTACATGAAACATTTTTCATCTTCATAGTTCTGTGGATTTATGCATTCTTCTTTCGCTTCTAAAGATGGCGGCAGAGGGATGTAACTGCTTTCTCTTAGTGCATTATTCCTGTTAATTGTAACTCGAACACCATCAACAGCTAATAGAGCCCAGTTGCTTGCCTTAAGTTGACTTTCCTCCATTTCAGTACAAAGTTTTTATCTTACTGGACTTTATCATCATCTGTAGTAAGTAATAAGTTTCTTTTATATTGTTTACATAGTAAATTTTCTTCTAAGAACATATCTACTGCTATTACAATAATATTTAAGAGAACTAGCCAGATTGTCCAGTTTACTCCATCTTTCAAATTTGAAGGTGACAGTTCCCTCACATTGCAAGATCCATCTAACATTTTTCACTAGTAGGTTCATAATATTGCAAAACACACTTACTTCTAGGTTATGAAATACTTTGAAACTCACATTAAGTGTACGAACATCAGTGAAGCTGGGATCCTGAATGTTATTGAAAAAAACATAACTAATCATCTTTGATAATGACAATGAATGTGTTAAAATCGTTCCTCACTCCTTCGGTTTTTAAGGGCTCAAAACTGCCAATAATATCTTGTGCACACCAATTATTAAAATTTCCTTCCCCCTCAGCAAAATGTCTTGCATATATTCTTCAGGATTTCGTCTTTTCTGGTTGAGCTTTACTGTGTGATAGGATGACTTATTCTTAAAAATCGTAGGGTAGGCATCATCAGCTATGTATGTTACTTTTCGAGGGACACGAATTGGTTCATCTTCATTTGCTGGAACAATGTGTTCCTTAACCACAGAGTCTGTTCAAAATGATAAACACAAACTACAGTTTTGTCATTGACTTCAAAATCTGTACGATCTAAGTTCCTGTACCACTTAGCCCATAAATAATTTTTAGGATATTTAAATATTGTCGTATGAAATTCACTACCAACATTATATTTGCAGTCGGGAAAAGAACAAGAACGACCCAGTTCGACAATATTTCACACTACCATATATTTACATAAACTTTATAACTTAATGTTATGTTAAAAACTCACTATAAACTTGTTGGTCAGTAGTAGCCACTTTCATGTGAATTACATTAATTCTGCAAACACACAAAGTAAACAAACACATGCTTCACTCGGTGGATCCAACCATAACATACGGGGCCACGAGCGGCATCATTTTTGCTACAATCGATACTCGTGTTATGGTCTGAGAATTGGATCTGGTGTTGGCTTTACCGACATAATCGATAACTTCCAATAGATCGTAGTCGAAACATAAGGGAAAAAGCTTTCTGTAAGTGCATTTCCCACGTTAGACCAAACAACTGACAGTGATTGGTCTTTGGTGCTTACTAATAAGTGAGTAGAATATTGCGCGTTTGATCCAACTAAAGAGTCGGATCGCGCTTTAAAAATTGGTTGGTAAAATGATGCGATGCCGCTTCTGCTCACCTCACTGCATTTATGCTATAAGCAAGAGTGTTTAAGTTTACATCACGCTATAGCTATTGCATATAATGTTGACAATTTTAGAATTTTCAGTTATTAAATTAACTTTACGTTTTTGTGGTACTAATTTTACAAGAAAGTAAACAAATAAATATATATTTTTGCCGTAATCACCCTATTTTGTTTCTTTTCTAAACTGAAGACAAATAAGGCTTAGTGCTGCCATCTGTTTGTTATATAGGTTAAAATACGCCTATCAGTCTGTTACTCTTACTGATGCAAATTAGATATTTAATGTTTAGCAATTTCACTTAGATAATCTCTATTTAACTGAATAGCATCTATCTCTATTCAACTAATTATCGTCTATTTAAACAAATAGCTGTAGCGAGGATTTACGACACTACTTGCTCCTGTTGCCGTCAGAGGGCAGTCCACACCTAGTGATATTACACTACACTAATTACATAGAGCTTCAAATGGCTGATTTCCTTGTTTGGTATTGTACGGCTGAACTGAATGTTGCCATTTACGTGATATTTCGGAACTACCGCTGCAGTCAGTAGTGCAGACAACACAATAACAATAACGACACAATATTGCCAGAGCGGAGCAATTCGCCTTTCACTCTCAACATACCCCTCAACACCAACTACTTCGTTGGTTGATGAAGTTTACACAGCCTTTAACAGGAAACAGTTCGTTTCAGTATTACTCCTAGATATCACCAGAGCAATCGACAGCGTATAGCGCGTAGGCTTACTCAACCGTCTCATCACCTACCAAACCTCTTCCTGCTTAATACATCTCATTCACTAATACCTCACTCACAGAACCTTTGCTGTCTCTCACGACGGCATCTTATCCTCATCCCATCTTATTAGAGCTGGCGTTCCCCATGTTAGTGTACTGGCACCCACTCTCTTCCTTCTATATATCAACACCCTACCTGCGTCCCTTATATTTACGCAGATCGCTGTGTCTGGAAGTTTCGCAGCTCAGTGAATCATCCCGAAGGTTCCACACGTCAGCGAAGGAGAAAGAGACGGTACAGGGCTCGTGCCGCTCTTGTAATCATCCCCTCAGTTAGTGACACGAGATAAATGGGTAGGCGTGGTCTTAACGCCTCCCGTCTGGACCCATCTGCCAGCTGGTTCTATCGGGAATTCCGATATTCGGGTGACAATATTACCACAATGATATCTTTGTACAGATTGATCATGGTTTAGAAAATTTGTCCTATGACGATAATACTTCCTATAATTATAGAACTTATAATGTGTATAATGTTTATGACCTAAGGTGAGAAGAGGATGTGATGAGGAAAAGATTCCGTCGTGAGAGACAGAAAAGGTTCTGTAAGTGACGTAGGAGTGAATGAGATGTATTAAGCAGGAAGGGGTTTGGTAGGTGATGAGACGGGAGAGTAAGCCATCGTGTCATACGCTGCTCTGGTGATATCTAGGAGTAATGCTGAAACGAACTGTTTCCTGTTAAAGGCTGTGTAAACTTCATCAACCAACGAAGTAGTTGTGTTTAGTGGAATGTTGAGAGCGAAAGCCGAATTGCTCCGCTCTGACAATATTGTGTCGTTATTGTTATTGTGTTGTCTGCATTACTGACTACAGCGGTAGTTCCGAAATATCACGTAAATGGCAACATTCAGTTCAGGCGTACAATACCAAACAAGGAAATCAGCCATTTGCAGCTCTATGTAATTAGTGTAGTGTAATATCACTAGGCGTGGACTGCCCTCTGACGGCAACAGGAGCAAGTAGTGTCGTAAATCCTCCCTACAGCTATTTGTTTAAATAGACGATAAATAGTTGATTAGAGATAGTTGCTATTCAGTTAAATAGAGATTATCTAAGTGAAATTGCTAAACATTAAATATCTAATTTGCATCAATAAGAGTCACAGACTGATAGGCGTACTTTATCCTATATAACCAACAGATGGCAGCACTAAGCCTTATTTGTCTTCAGTTTAGAAAAGAAACAAAATAGGGCGATTAAGAATATATATATATATATATATATATATATATATATATATATATATATATATATATATATATATATATATATATGTGTGTTTACTTTCTTGTAAAATTAATATTACAAAAACGTAAAGTTAACTTTAATTGAAAAATCTAAAATTGTCAACATTATATGCAATAGCTATAGCGTGATGTAAACTTAAATACTCTTGCTTATAGTATAACTGCAGCGAGGTGAACAGAAGCGGCATCACATCATTTTACCAACCAATTTTTAAAGAGCGATCCGACTCGTTAGTTGGATCAAACGCGCAATATTCTACTCACTTATTAGTTAGCACCAAAGACCAATCACTGTCACGTTGTTTGGTCTAACGTGGGAAATGCACTTACAGAAAGCGTATTCCCTTATGTTTCGACTGCGATCTGTTGGAAGTTATCGAATATGTCGGTAAAGCCAACACCAACTACAATTCTCAGACCATAACACGAGTATCGATTGTAGCAAAGATGGTGCCGCTCGTGGCCCAGCATGTTATGGTTAGATACACGAAGTGAAGTATGTGTTTGTTTACTTTGATTGTGTGTTTGCAGAATTAATGTAATTCACATTAAAGTGGCTACTACTGACCAACGAGTTAGTTTATAGTGAGCTTTTAACATAACGTTAAGTTATAAAGTTTATGTAAATATATAGTAGTGTGAAATATTGTCGAACTGGGTCGTTCTTGTTCTGTTCCCGACTGCAAATATTATACTGGTAGTGAACCTCATACGACAATATTTAAATTTCCTAAAAAATATTTATGTGCTAAGTGATACCGGAACTTAATCGTAAAAATTTTGAAGTCGATGACAAAACTGTAGTTTGTGTACATCATTTTGAACAGACTTTGTGGTTAAGGAAGACATTTTTCCAGCAAATGATAGTGAACCAATTCGTATCCCTTGAAAAGTAACAAACTTAGCTGATGATGCCTACCCTACGATTTTTAAGAATCAGTCATCCTATCACACAGTAAAGCTCAACCAGAGAAGACGAAATCCTGAAGAATATATGCAAGACATTTTGCTGAGAGTGAAGGAAATTTTAATAATTGGCGTGCAAAAGATATTATTGGCAGTGTTGAGTCCTTAAAAACCGAAGGGCTGAGGAAAGATTTTAACACATTCATAGTCATTATTAAAGATGATAGGTTATGTTCTTTTCAATAACATTCAAGATCCTAGCTTCACTGATGTTCGTACACTTAATGTGAGTGTTAAAGTATTTCATAACCTAGAAGTGAGTGTGTTTTGCAATATTATGAACCTACTAGTGAAAAATGTTAGATGGATCTTGCAATGTGAGGGGACTGTCACCTTCAAATTTGGCAGATGGAGTAAACTGGACAATCTGGTTAGTTCTCTTAAATATTATAGTATAAGCAGTAGATATGTTCTTAGAAGAAAAGGTAGCTAGGTAAACAATATAAGAGAAGCTTTTTACTTACTACAGATGATGATACAGTCCAGTAAGATAAAACCTTTGTACTGAAATGGAGGAAAGTCAACTTAAGGGAAGCAACTGGGCTTTATTAGCTGTTGACGGTGTTCGAGTTACAATTAACAGGAATAATGCACTAAGAGGAAGCAGTTACATCCATCTACCGCCATCTTTAAAAGCGAAAGAAGCCTGCATAAATCCGCAGAACTATGAAGATGAAAAATGTTTCATGTACGCCATACTTGCCATATTCATTCAAAGGAATCTTCATCGTGTTAACAGATATAAGGATCTTCAAGAAAGATATGACTTTAACTGCGTCTCGTTTCCTGCGAGCTTGACTGATATTCCTAAATTGGAACGAAAAATTAATATCTCTATAAATGTTTTCGGACTGAATGAGAAGAAACAAGTGCTTCCTATGAAGGTTGTCGATGGAGAACTGCCCGACCATCGTGACCTGCTTCTATGAAATGATGCTGGTGGACGTCATCATTACGTGTAGTGAGTGAGTGAGTGAGTGTGTGGTGTTTAAGGGCCCGTCGACAACAAGGTCATTTGGGCCCCCATTACGTGTATATTGTCACCCGAACGTCGGAACACCCTATAGAGCGGGCAAGCAGGGGACGGTCGACGTTTGCCACGCCCCCCTCGTTTATCTTATAGCGGTGACAAGGGGTGGCTGGGAGAAAAAAAAACATCACTGCGCCGTCTCTTTCTGTTCCACCTGTGTTCTCGAACTTACGGGATATTTCATCTAATCTAGAACATTCCAGATCGGCTAGCTGACCCTATATAAGCAACACGTCGGGCAAGAGGAGTCAGTCAGTCAGTTCTTGGCGTAAGAATGCAGTGCTAGTGTACGACGAGAAGACTGTGTGAGTGCATCGGAGTATTGTACGTAATTACGAGTGCAAGTGAAATTGTAACGGACGAACTGGTGAATCGTAGTGTTGTGCATTACGTAATTCTGTGTAATTGGCAAGAGTTTAACTATAAGTCGGTGGAAATAATGAACAATTTTTTAGTGGTGCAATTGGACTTTTCATTTCACGAACCCACAAAGCCACAATATAAAGAATTTCGAGAGACTTATTCATCAAAAAAGAACTAAACGCCAGGGAAAGATCTACATCTGTAAAGGCTGTTTTACGCACTTTGATGATCAGTATGGACGAGGAGGAGTGGACAAGTTAAGTGAACATAGGAAAATATGTAGCCAACACGGAGTTCCTAAGATTGTTATGCCAACGAAGGAGAAATGTATCGTTAGATTCAAGAATTATGAAAGGATACTGAAATTGCCTTATATCATCTATGCTGACTTTGAAAGCATTCTTACTGCTTATCACGGGTGTTCTTCTAAACCCGAAACGGTTCCATATCAGAAGCATATTCCTATGAGTTTCTGTGTTTATGTCAAATCCTCAGCTACAATTGAAGGCTTACAGACTGATCTACCTACTGAACCCTATGTATATCGTGGTTATGATTCTGCACCGTAGTTTATGGAATAAGTAAGTTCTATCGCAAAGGTGTATATAAAACTGGCGTTCCATTAACTCTAACAGATAAGCAGCAAAAACCATTCGAATCTTCTACAGAATGCTAGTTGTGTGGTAAAGAATTTACCGGAGATGTTTGGAAAGTACGGGATCATGATCATATAAGCGGAGAATATCGGGGAAGTCTACATAATCGGTGTAATCTAACCTGTAAAATGCCTAATTATATTCCCGTCTTCATACATAACCAGAGTGGATATGACTCCCATTTCATTGTTAAGGAATTAGGTCATACTAGCGATAGAGTAGAAGTTTCTCCTAGCTCTGAGGAAAGTTACATATCATTTTCAAAGTATGTTGGAAATATAAAACTTCGCTTTGTGGATACCGACCGCTTCCTTAGTACCAGCTTGGATAAACTAGCAAAAAATCTAACATCATATCCTGAAACCATAAAGCACTTTGGAGCAGAGCAGATCAAATTGATGAAACGTAAGGGTGTTTTCCCCTACGATTACGTTACATCGTGGGATGTTTTAAATGAAACAGAACTTCCTTCGACGGAATCATTCTACAACAAGATGAACAAAGAAGAAATTAGTGATGGAGGGTATGAACACGGAAAAAGTGTATGGAGACAGTTCAGCATTAAAACATTAGGAGAGTATAGCGATCTCTATCTAACTTCAGATGTTTTTCTATTAACTGATGTGTTTGAGACATTCAGAGACCAGGCCCTAAAACGCATAAAGTTGATCCTGCACATTATTTTACATCTCCTGGACTTACGTGGGATGCAATGCTGCTGTATACTGGAATTGAACTAGAATTCCTACAGGATTACGATCAGCTACTCATGGTTGAATCAGGTATAAGAGGACGATTATGTCAAGTTTCTCATCGGCATGCAAAGGCTAACAACATCTACATGAATGAGTATGACTCAAGTAAACCCTCTCAATATATTACGTACGAGGACGCAAATAACCAACTTGGCTGGGCACTGTGCCACGCGCTTCCTTATGGCAGTTTTGAGTGGGCTTCTCCTGCAGATATTATCCTAGAAACACTACGAGAAGACGACCCTCTGGGCTACATTTTAGAAGTGAACCTTGAATATCCTACAGAACTTCATGAGCTGCATAATGATATAGCATTTCTGCCTGAGTGTATCAAGCCTATGGTTTCTTCCACAAAGAAGCTAATTCCACATCTTGGATCACGAACTAAGTATGTGGTGCATAACATGACCTTGAAGCAAGCCCTTGATCATGGGTTAAAACTGATAAATATCCATCATGTGCTACAATTTCGAGAGTCGTCCTGGTTAAAGCCTTATGTCGAATTCAGTAACCGGCTATGACAAGGATCTAGCAATGATTTCGAGAAGGATATGCATAAAGTTTTGAACAATGCCATGTTCGGAAAAACTATGGAGAATATAAAAAATCGACTGAATATACGGCTTGCTACCGATTGGAAGACATTTGAAATGCTGGTTGCTAAGCCTACGTTTATTTATGGAACTATATATGGACCTAATCTGGTCTGGCTTCGCGAGAGATAGTGTTCAACAAAACTATATACAATGGGATGTGTGTGTTGGATATCTCAAAGACCTTGATGTATCGATATCATTATGATGTGCTATTACCGTATTACGGGCTTGAAAATCTAAAACTCATGTACATGGATACAGACTCTTTCACCCATAGAGTGACTACAAGAGATATATACCAGGATAAGTTACGTTTCCTTGATCATCTGGATACAGCTGATTATCCTGTCGATCATATATGCCATTCTACAAACAACAGGAAAGCTTGAAGAAAATTTAAAGATGAAGCCTGTGGAAAAATTATTCATCGTTTTGTAGAACTGAGACCCAAGATGTATGCTCTCGACATGGATGGAGGTGTAATCAACAAGTTTAAAGGCATAAAGCGTAGTGCAATCAAGCAATACATCAACTTCGATAGCTATGTTGATTGTCTTAAAACCCAAAAGATTCTAAGAACTCCTATGAACCTAATCCTATCCCGGAAACATAATTTTTCTACAGTTGAAGCTAATAAAATAGCCCTATCGCCTCATGACGACACGATAGTGATTGCTGAGGATAGAGTGTCAACATACGCGTACGGACACTATAGTGTTTCAAAAAGAATGCAAGAGGGGTGCAACTTAGATTAGAAGGTAATGGTGATATACGTTATACAAACACAAGTAAAAGCTTGGAAGGGGGATATCATAAGATAATTCACAAAATATTCAGCATAAAACTAATCTATAAGTACTTCAATATCAGTGGTTAGAGTATCAGACAGTGTTAGATTTAAAGCTTCATAAAAGAGGATAGAGTGGAAGGGAAGTGAGTGCAAAGAATGCAATGTGAAAAACAAGTGCTAGAATAGAAACACAAAAATAGGTTAGGTAACCACACCTGATCAATTAGCCAAGGTAGCCAGACTACCAATTTGAGCACAGAAACAACGTAAACAATTAACCGATGTAATCACAAAATTTAACCATGTAGCAAAAAGCACAGTTAGGTTAGATTAGCTTATAATGGGATGAAATAATAAAGTATAAGTGAAGGACTTTAGTTAGGTTAAAGTGTTAGGTAAGGTAATTAGGTTAGGTTAGGTTATAATAGGATGAAAACAGTAAAGCATACGTGAAGGACTTGGTTTACGTTAAAAAGTTAGGTTAGGTTAGCTTATAATGGGATGAAATAGTAAAGCATAAGTGAAGGACTTTGGTTAGTTTAAAGTGTTAGGCTAGGTTAGCTTAGGTTAGGTTATGATAGGATGAAAACTGTAAAGCGTAAGTGAAGGACTTGGGTTAGGTTAAAGTGTTAGGTTAGGTTAGCTTAGGTTAGGTGATAATGGGATGGAAATAGTAACGCATAAGTTAAGGACTTGGGTTAGGTTAAAGTGTTAGGTTAGCTTATAATGGGATGAAATAGTAAAGCATAAGTGATGGAAATGAAATGTGTAGTGTTTAACGCCCGCTTTTACTACATACGGCACCGCAGGCGGTGACACTGATGATACATGAGATGAAGATGGAGCACCGGTGTGATGAGATGGCGGGGGAAACCGGAGGTCCCGGTGAAAACCCGCCCCAACGCCGTGTTGTCCACCACATATCTCACTTTGCGGTCGTCTGGGATCGAACCCGGGCCGCCTTGGTGAGAGCCAAGCGGTCTAACCTCTGAGCCACGGCGTGGCCATAAGTAAAGGACTTTGATTAGTTTAAAGTGTTAGGTTAGGTTAGCTTAGCTTAGTTTAGTTTATAATAGGGTGAAATAGTAAAACATAAGAAGAAGACTTGGGTTTTGGTTAGGTTAGATTATGTTAGGTAAGGTTAGTTTAAATTGATAGAAGCTCCGATTACAAATTAGGAGTAAACGTTTTGAAATGATTAAAAACATGATGAACAACTGCAAATCAAATGCAGTCTAAGTCAACTAAGCACAACTTAAAGACAGTAAATGTACCCCGAGAACCTCCTAAATAATGCCAAGCCACTAAATGCATCCCAAAATACTCTAAATACACTCCCCAAGAAACTTGTAAATCATATCCAAAGCCACTAAATAAGCCCCAAAAATCTCTAAATACACTCTAAGAACGTCCTAAGTGCATCCCAAAGTCACTAAAAGCGCATTAAATATCTCTAAATTACACTTCAGAAAGCTCCTAAATGCATTTCAAAGCCATTAAATACGCTCCCAACAGCCTCTAATTACGTCTCAAAAGCCACTAAATACAACAAAAAGACGGTAAGTACGGCTCAAGAGCTTATAAATACATCAGAAGTCAGTAAATATGTCCCAAAAGCCTCTAAATACATCCTAAGAAGCACTAAATTACACCGTAAAGTCACTAATACACCTCTTAGGACACTAAATACGTCGCAATGGTCTCTAGATACACCCTCAGAAGCCTCTGAATACCTGAAAAAAAAACGAAAGAAAATATGCCCCAAGAGCCCCTAAATACAGCAAATGTCTCTAAATACGACTCAAAAGCCTCTAAATATACCTAAAGACACTAAATGCACTCCTCAAGACACTAGATAGCTCCCAAAAGCCTCTATATACATCGCTAGAAGATATAAATACTTCAAGAAGCCTCTAAATGCGCTCCAAAATCCCCTAAATACATAAAAAGGGACCTTAAATATACCTCCATAAAGTCCTGAATACTTCAAATGTCGCTAAATACGACTAAAAAGCCTCTATATACACCAAAAGACACTAAATGCACAACTCAAGACACTAGATAGCTCCCAAAAGCCTCTATATACATCGCTAGAAGCTCTAAATACTTCAAGAAGCCTTTAAATGCGCTCCAAAAGTCCCTAAATACATAAAATGGACCTTAAATATACCCCAATAAAGTCCTAAATACTCCAAATGCCGCTAAATACGCCCCCGCAAACGCCCTTGAATACACGATAATAGCTTCTAAATTCTGCAATAAGCTGGTAAATACGATACAGAAGCTCCTAAGTACACCAGAAACGGGCTAAATGCACCCCAAGAAGCCCTAATACTTCAAAAAGCGAGTAGATACGCTGCAAAGCCTCTATATACGCCCCAGAAGTCCTTAAATAACAAAAACACGCTAAATACGTCCCGAAAGCCTCTAAATACAGCAAAAATAAACTAAATAGGATAATAATTTCTTAGATATATAGATTGCGCACGGCCGCCATCTTGCCTATAAACTTTGTGGCTCGTTCACTCTTATTTAACCTTCTCACCTGTCTTGAGACGTTCAAGTCACTCGTCACTTGTCCCTCGCTCGTCGTTTTAAATTTACGTAATACTCAGAACATGCATCGAGAGGAATATGCGGATCTCGCCTTTGCTTCAAGTATTAATAACTTTGCGATTTTATAATTCACTGAATTATGTGGATAATACACTGTCCACCTCCCGTTTTGAAACGTTCAAGTCACTCGTCACTTGTACTTCTTCGCACCTCGTTTTAAATTTACGTAATACTGAAGAAGATGTTTCGTGTTTCCAGTAATGACACATATATTAGAATTATATTCGTTTCAATTATTCCCCACGTGACATTTTCTCTTTAACATTCACCCGATCTGCCACATTCTCCACGACATCCTTATACTTTGTCACCAATTCAACGCCCGCCTTGGTAGCGTAGATGGCAGCGTGTCTGCCTCACGTTCAAGAGGTCCCGAGTTCAAATCTGGGTCAGGGTGAGTTACCTGGATAAGGTTTTTCCGGGGTTTTCCCTTATCCTTCAAGACGAATATCGGGTAACTCTAAGCTCCATGGACCGTGGACTCATTTGAGCATCATTTCATCCAATTCATTCACCGTCCGATATGACTTAACGTTGGAGGACTTAAAATTAAAAAAGGAAAGAAGAAAAAAGAAAAAGAACAATTCAACCAACAATTCTTTCTCCACCGATGAGAAATTTATTTCACGGCTTTTGTTTACGAATATGTTTGTTCGCCAATTTTTTTAGCTGTGGGCAAATGAAAATGAAAATAAAAGTGCATCGCAGTACGTTCAGAAAATAATTCGACTCATCCATAGCCTTCTATAGCTGTAATATTTACAAGTTTCTTGGCGTTAACACAGGTTTGTTAACATATTCAGAAAATAGGTTGGTGAAATGCAAGAAATTTAACAGCTCTGTTAGCGCTGTTACAATTGTTACGTTACATTTGTTAACGTCCATTTTAACATATGTTGGTGAAATCGGGCATTAGTATATTAAACACCTTATTTGTTACATAAATTACGAAATACATGGTTTATCAGCCGTGAGTTAATGAGATCCCTGAAAGTAATGCGCAATGAACATTCAGTAAAACTCATCAGACTTGAATGAAGGGTCCTCCGTAGTTTTATATTAGTATATGATCGGAAACATTCAAAGTAAACGAAATAGAAATGGTCTCCGAAATGTTGTTGTTGTAATTCATGTCCTCCAACGTGAAGTCATATCGGACGATGAATGAAATGGGTGGAGTGATGCTCAAATGAGTCCGGAGTCCAAGGAGCTTAGACATTCGTCTATCAGAATAAGGGAAAACCCCGGAAGAAACCTTATCCAGGTAACTCACCCTAACCCACATTCGAACTCGGTACCTCTTGAACGTGAGACAGACACGCTACCATCAACGCTACCGAGGCGGGCATCTCCGAAATGATAAATGAAAGCAGGTAACTTGCATGATAAATAGCCAGTGCAGTCTCTCCTCCCTGGATTGGTCACTTGAAATGTGAAATGATACCGAGGTAATTTTAAAACAAAGTAGAGCAAACAAATTAAAAATTTGTTTTACACGACTTTCTCAAGTTAATATTCTTCGTTCTTATACAGCTATTATAAACTATTCTTGAAAACTTATTTTACACCTATTTCATGCTATTTGTGATGGAACCTGTCAGAAATAGTTTCATTACATATTTCGTAGTAGGTCAAGGGAAGTACAAAAAAAGAAAATTGTTAGTCGTAGGTCACTACATACTGACCAGCAATTCCATTATGTTTCCATAAAATTGGGAGAAGCAACCGATAGCAGCACTAAGTTTAAAATAAGAACAAAGTATTGAAAACATTAAGCAAATAATAGAAATATGCAGGATACGACTCGTATCACAAAGAAAGATCAGGATGTATTCTGTATTTTTAAAGGAACCTAAATTACTTTTACAACAAACTTTTGGATGTAACTTGTTATAAATCGTTATGCGAACTTTCCTTCTGAGTGGCGAGAACTTTACAGAATATTCCAAAAAATTCAATATGCAAATTTGTCTATTAAATATATGATGTTTATATTAAAGTAGAGTGGTTCTATGAAATACAGCCATTTAGAGAGCATCGAAATTTGAAAAAAAAAAAAACAAGAATAAGAAAAGAAGGAAAAAAGAAAAAGAAATCTTTTTGTGAAAAGCATCATTCGGGATGTGAATTTTCCAATCTTTTTGCCATCTTTGGGAGATATTGACAGTACCCAATTCGATTAAACGATTCGTTTTAGTTATGCTTTAAAAATAGCTCGAATCAGTTAAAAGTATAAGAAATAACCTTTCGGCAGTTAGGATACTCAAAACAGATGTTTCTGGTGAAATCCTGATATTATATGGTTGAATGCAATGCACCATCTACTAACTATAAGTACAGTCCCTCGCAACGAGAGTGTTCATACATTGTAAAGAAAATGAGAGATTTACAGCACGTGGAGAAGATATTTGGCTAAAGTACGGTATGAATGAATTCTCACTGTATGGAGGCGGGCATATTGGTAGTTTCCTTCATTGGTTGGAGTAGAGTTTCTTGTTATCGCGCTTCCATCCAGCATTAATGTCAAACAACTTGTCATTGCTTGTGCAAAAATATCGGGAATGTAGAATTAAAAAGGAAAATAAAAGTAGAGACTAATGTAGCCATCAGAGACAGAATAAAATAAAAGTCGAGTCATTTTCGTTTTTAGAAAACGGATTGAAGTTTATCTACTTCCATATTTAAGCTATTAATTAACTAAAAAGAAATAAAGTAAAATGAATACTTAAACAAAGGTGGTACAAAAACTATCAGGCAAAAATTTCAACATTTAACGAAATGTTATTTCTTGTGCAGTCGGCATATGTCCATCCCTTGTGGTTTAATAGTAACACATAATACACAAAATAGATTGGAAATAAAGAGGATCTCATAAACCATTTCAGAAAGTCCAAGGCAATTATATATTAAAACACCGTGGTAGTACAGTCCATATCAGACCAGGGCCAGCCAACCCGACTGCCGGCCTCACGCCCACATACGTAATGTAGAGGTTGGATGATCATCCATCCGATACGTGGAGTAGAGGTGGTCAGCATCTCGACACCGCAGCCGGAAAGTTGGCTTTCCTGACCAGGGTCGCTTATCTATCCCAAGCTCTTCAATTTCATCACGGTGCTGAGTGGACACCGGTCCTATACCCGGAACTTAAAATCCGCACTCCTTGGGGTAGGACCGAACCCCGGCCGCATTCCGTGGCAGGGAACCAAGCCATGATGCCTTAGCCCACTGCGCCACAGCGCAGGACAATTATATACGTATTTTTATTATTTTTTTCAACAACAAACAATAATGAAAGACGTTTTTAAGTAAAATTTATATATTTAATTGTTAGAAGGACATAATTATCATGCTAGTATTTATCGGACACTTTGTTTTTCATTAATGCTGTTTAAGGACTCATATGCACGCAGATTTTTAAACTTTCTTTTTTATTCAGGAAAAATATATATTACCGTAAAAGTGTCTGTATTTAACTTTCCGATAAAACACAATAGATCATCTGCTTACCAAGTGATAAAAATGTACTATATTCCAGTGCAAAAGACACTAGGTTACACAATTATGTAACAACTTTGAGTTCATACATTTTCGAAGCCAAATGAGTGTTTGCTTACTGTATATTGCATCAAACATCTGAAAAAAAAATTACTTTCTTGTTAGGTAAATTTTTTTTAAAGCGCGTCCCTATGATTGTCCTTGCTTTCAAGTATACACTGAAGTTACGTTACAGTTGGAACTTCTTTCAGGCAAGCGCTGTCTAACAGATTCATTGGTAACTCTTGTTTAAGTAATTTATATTCAGAAAGAGAACGACAACCGTAAACTTCATTAAATTCTCTGAAGGGACACGTCACACCTGATAAAACTCTCTAACTTATAATTGATTTAAGAGCAATGTGTGTTCTCTCGCATATGAGCTTCAGAACCACAGGCTGCAAATGCGAGCGTTGCGTTAAGCCGGAAGCGTGATCCTATGGGGATTGCTTGGCAGAGTTGGTGATGAGGCAGTAATTGGTAGACATACATACAGTTTGGTACAGCCCTCCGGAAACTACCTACGTGAAACTGGCAAATCCGCACGCAAGGGAATATAAGGTTAATCCTGGTGGGCTGGTCTAGGAAGAATAAAACATGGGCTATTGTGCATTTCTTGTCTTTAGAAACTGAACATGGTCTAGTGTTGAAACAGAAGATATGAACAATGCACTGCCATCTTCTATCCTGAATCACAACAGGATTAAAAAGTAACATTGTATTACAGCGAAACCATTGCTATATTCAAAGAATATTAGTTCACCAATTCTATTATTCTCCAACGTTTTGTCTTACAATGAAAGAAAGATACGAATGTCAAAATACCATACGTAATACTACTAGCGATTTCCATACATCGCTCATGACTCAGAAAATAACGACAAAATGTATCTAGAGGATTCGAGATTTAAGAACATCATTTGGTTGAACTATTCCAAGATTGAAATGAAATTAAGGATTAAAATACAGTCATGAAATATTTATATATACTTGCAAAGTAAACGAAAGTATTTGAATGAAGTATTGCAGTTGTAATTCCTTTGTTGGCCAGTGTACATTAGTTTATTTAAAATTGTTACTTACTTCCATCTTGTGTAAGAAACTACAATTATTCAAGTGTACATCCAGTAAAAATCTATTCATGTATAACATTAGCCAATCAGATTCATCTGAATATCTCTGCTATAAGGAGTAAACATAACGATGATGATGATGGTGCATCTGATGATGATAATGATGATGATAAACAATAAGCTGACAATGGTCATATCACTAGGACTGTGATACTGATTGATTTGCTCTTTATTTCTGGGATTCTAATTCATTAATGAACTGTATATACTTTTTTTCGGAGCAAAAAAAAAAAAATCCACCGAATATATGAGTATTAGTAGCTGGCATGCTTAATTTATAAGAGTATTCAATCAACAGTTTCATGTTCACCTTTCCTCCAAAAGCTTTTCAACCCTAAATTCGGGTCATCTTCACTGAAGTCTGCTCCAACTACTGCTTGAGGACGTTCTTCTTCCTCTCCAAGAAAGTTAAGGCTCCGCCTACTGGAAATCTCCTGATTTCTGATGCCAACCTTTGGAAATGGAACATTGGTACAAATGTTACTGGGCACCTGTGATATTAACAGGTTGGAGTTGTATCGTCTCTGGGTGTGGGGAAGTTAAACTTGGATGTTTGTTGATGCAAATGTACTTCCTCTTCTATCTCCGTTTCTGTAACGATACCCTGGTTACCAGCTCTCTGTTGAAGTAGATGTACTTTCTATTACATCTGATTCATGGCTGTCCTAGATTGGTTAAAATCTGAGTTAAATTTAACTTGATATATAATTTATGTTGATTGAGCTTCATTGGTGTTGACCTTATTAACTTGTTTAATAAACTTTAGAACACTATTACATGCTGGTATATCAAAATTCAAAATATTTTCTTTTCCACTATTCAGAATATAAATTTTTTACCAAATATCCAGTTCACTAACATATATTACACGTTTTAATAGTTGTATATTTTGACCAATTTCATGGTTACATTTCCAGAAGTGCTTGGCAACTGCTGACTTATCTGTCTGCTTAAGTTCTATATTTCTCAAGTGTTCCACTTTGACGAGTTTTAAGACTTCTCTTAGTTCAACCGAATTTGCTATGACATTTTTGGGTTCCTTGCACTTTTCAGCAATTTTGTGGTATACGGCATTTCCTAGGCTTTTTATTGCATTATGGTGCACTTTTACGTACCTCAGACAGCTTTGTTGTACATTTAGGCATATTTAAATACATCTTAGGTACATTTTGCCTTTCTTTATTTTCGAGATCTCAGGAACTTTTCCGTTCTTCTTTGATTGTTTTTAACAATATGGGATAAAAATTACACCTAAGTCCCAGTAAAGTAGATAAAGATACTTTATTTTCCTTGGATGGATTTACAATGACCAGCACCAGTTGTAAATTACACTTAATAAGTAGCAGATAGATGGGTACCTTAGTAGATGATTCGTAGGTTTCGTTAAAGTCTTTTGAATAACACGTGTAGATTAGCTGACTTTTGAACAATGGAAACAATGAGGTGCGGAGTTCATTATGCACACAGCGAAGCAAAGTGTGGCGCAGAAGTTAAAGAATGTTGTGTTGCTTTATGGGGAAAAAGTTCTCCCCACGAGTGGTAACAAACTTGTCTGTAAGGTTTGCGAATTGAAAGTGGCAAACAAAAAGAAGCTTTTTTATAGACTAACACATGAAGAGAGAGAAAAATATATTCGACGCCTACAGCTACTTGAAAGTAAGAACATAGCAACTAAATGTTATTTGGTGAAGCTGCCTCCTTTTCAGGTTCACCTTTCCTTGAAAAACTCTGTGAAGCATTCTTTTGTTAAGATCTTCCATTGGATAAGGCGAATAATCACGAGTTGTACAACGGAGGGATTCGGCACGTAGATCAATCTTAGTCCATTGTGGCTATGCCCCCAAGTGGGCCACCACCAACAAAGAAAGGATAAGGAGAGAGGAGAAAGAGGGCGGCCACTCTGAGAAGCCACGACAGTGCAGAGGGCAGGTTCCCTACATCTTTTATGTAATTACGAGTAGCTGGCATGCTCTAATTTTTGTATAAGAGCATTCACTCAGACTGTAGATGTTCCAGTTTTTCTTCCGAAAACATGTTTTTCAACCACCATCATGGTCATCTTTAGCGGACCTTTTCGGAAGAAAAATTGGAACATCTACAGTCTGAGTAAGTACTCTTATACAAAAATTAATGCCTGCCAGCTTCTCGTTATCCCTACAGTTTGATTAAAGACTTCTCCCGACGGGCCAGGACAACGGACACGCTCCCCTATTGCGAGACGGCAACGAGCCCAGTAGCCGAGCCCCAAATGTCCCTGGCTGATGGTCCCGAAATGGTCCCAGCAGCAAGTAAGGAGACCGCCAACCGACCTACCGGAGAACGAAGTAGTTTACCTCAGAGCATATCATCCCACCATGCACCGCCGAGACATCCGCTGACACTTCTACCCTGAAAGAGACCACCGGATGAGAGATGTGAAATGGTAATGGAGATAGAACGGAGGTCAGGTAGGTCGGACATCGAACCATCGAACCTGGGTCTCCCGAATGCGGCCACAGACGAAACCGCCCTCTTCTTAGAAAAGCACATCTACTGCAAAATCTTTACCAGATCCTTCGACTTTAAAAAATAATTACGATAGTAGATGCTACCAAGGAACAATGCAGGAGATAAACCAAAAATTGCCAGAAAAATAATTTGGTTATATATTGATGAAAGTAAGGAATTACAAGCTCGTAATGGGAGAGGTATGGTAGCACAATGGAAGAATATGATTCAGGAGAATAATTTTTAATAATTCAGGAGCAGCTAAAATTTTTGTTTTTTTGTTAACAGTTGACAAGTCTGTGGATTCAATATATCCTAATGACATTAACCTGACAATATACTCTTGCAGTTGACGACCCTGCACCACACATGGTAAAATCTGCTCGATGCATCCAACGTCTGGCACATGCTTTACACAGAGTTGTGCAGTCAGTTTCAGTGGACCAGCTAATAGGACGCATCAGGAGAATCTTCTTGAAGGTAACATCTTAAGTTGCAGCATTCAAGTCCGAGGCCCCTATGTTTTCACACCTCCATCCGCAGCTGTGACGAGATGAGATGTCTGTATATAAGCATGCGAGAACATAAAGTTGGTGAAAAATATAATTACTAGGGCCCGGATTTTGATGAAAAGTCATCTTTTATCTGAGAAGTCACAGACGATGCTTATTGGAAATTAAGTGCATTCTGGAACAAATACATTATATATATGGTGTTTATAGGTCATCAATATGCATTTTTTCCACATTTTTATATTAAACTCCTTATTTTAACATTTAAATGCACTTTCCGGTGATTTTTATTTCTTTTTCACGAATTTATAGGGAATTTTCACCTGTAGCCCGCATTCGGGAGGCTCGAGTTCGATTCCCGTGGCGGACCTTACCCTGAACTTGTCCCATAGGCTTTTTGGGGGATTTTAAAATAATCTGTGATTAAAAGTTCATTTATATATTTTATATGAAATAGTAACTTTGTAAGTGTGGTAAACATTTAATTAACAAAGGTCAGCGTCCTAACAGTGCTGGTGGATTTATGACGCATCAGTTCGAGGAATCGCCGATTACATAATAAAATACGTGTGGATTGCATCCACAGAATACCATTTACATGCTCTTCAAAATGTGGAGAAAAGACAAGCGTCTCAGTTACTTTTAAAAGAAACGGCTTCGACGTCAAGTAACAAGTCACCTTCCTTTTATAAAGAATTATATGAAGTGTTGGTTAGTGCAAATATTCCGCTAAGAAAATTAATTCCAAATCACGAGATTTTCTGGAACGTCACACTGGTCATACCATTCCAAATGAATCAACTTTGCGTCAAAATTACCTACAAAAGTGTTATGAAGACACGTTAAACCGAATATGTGAATGGGAAAAAATGTGTATCAATTGATGAGAAAACCGATTCAGAAGGGCGTTATGTGGTCAATGGTACGCTAGAAGCTACTAGTGCCGGACAAATGTTTCCTATGACTTCAGAGGTTATGGAAGCTGTTAACCACTGTCAGATATGCAAACTCTCCAATAAATCCATGGGTTTATTGTGGCCTAGTGGAATACAGCATGAAAACGTGCTCCTCTTCTTAACAGACGTGGTACCTTACACGTTAAAGGCGGCAAAATCGATCCAATTATTTTACAGTAAGATGGTACATGTTACGTGTTTGTACCATGCTTTTCATCGAATTTCGGAACAGGTTAGATTAATATTTCAAGAAGTAGATACACTAATTTTCACAATAAGGAAAATATTTTTGAAAGCACCAACCCGAACTATGTATTTCAAAGATAAAGCCCCTAATATAGCTTTGCCCCCGGCACCAATTTTAACACGCTGGGGCACATGGTTAACTGCACTGTGGCAATTTTCAATAAGGAGAGAAGAGTTAGGGTAGATTCTAAGGCAATTGAGGGCGCACAGGATCTGTTTTCTGGTACTCAAATCCAAGGTAAATTAGCTTTCATTAAATCAAATTCTACATCTTTATGGATACCATAACCCGTCTTGAAAAAAGTGGCATGACATTGGATAAGTGATTGAGTTAGTGAGGATTGCGGGAGAGGATACAAAATGTAAAAGGTGAGATTGGGGACAAAGTTAGACAAACTAAAATTTGTGTTTGGACAAAAATAAGGAATACCGGTTTGTCAGATTGCCGATATCTACCAGGAGAAAACTTCAGAACTGATATTTTTGAGCAAGATTTAACAGGCAGTGACAAAGTGTTTTCCAAATATGCACCTATAATAGCTGTGGAAGTGGAGAGAAGTTTCTCAAAGTATAAAGCAGTTTTAGCTGACAATAACCCTTCCTTTACTTCTGATAACTTAAGATGACAATGATGGTGTACCGCAATGCTAAGTAAGGTATGTTTTGGCTAATGGGTACAGTAACTTATTGTTTCATATTTTATAAAATTGAAAACGATCTGATGAATTTTGAATTTATTTATTATTTAGTAGCAGTAATTGCATTATTTACTAATAAAGTTAATTTTAAAATGTTGATATTCGAACCATATTCATTATTTGTCTGTGACAGTTATTAATTTATTATAATGAAAGAAATTGTTGAATTTTAGGTCATTTTTTACATTTTATGTGTATTTTTAATATTTTAAGGCATTTTATAGCTCTTTTTAGAGAATTTTTAGGTCAACAATTTCAGGGCCCTAGTAATTACAGTATGTGTTAATGAGGCAGCCTTAAAAGTTGCTCAGACACTTCTTACATCTTCTTGCAAGGAACATATATACTTGGCCATGTAGTAATACCTAAACAAAAGGGACAAGAGCTTAAAATGCGGCAGTAAATTCTATGTAAAATGTTCCTTTAGTACCTTTCTGCAAATTCAGGTTGGTGCATGAACAAGGATACCTTTTTAGCTTAGAGCTACAGATGAAGCGTAAGCTCTTATCGACAGCCGCTTGGGAAAAAAACTCCTGCAAGATAGAGCGAGGAAGAGAAAATAAACATTTTCTGACTTCTACGCAACGAAGACAGATTCTTCGGCACATTGTGAACTCCATGGCGGTATATGGTCTGCTCTATAAACTGTGCATAAGCGAGTACTTCCTTGACGAAACTTGTGTGTGGAAATTGTACCGTGAACAATGCAGCCCTGTGATATCTATTGTGAATTTGGAAGTGCAAAGCCACAAGCCAACAAGTCGACAAGCTGGCAATACTATGCACAACTTGTGGCCTCTCTGCTTTCCTTTATTATTAATCGCCATTTATCACGTATTGCATAAGTGCCTGTGAACACTGAAGTTTCTGGATAACAAAACCTTCTTCATAATAACCAGAAAACACTTCTTTATTTTCTTTTTATTCGTGTTGTAATAGGCTATTAGAAGGGCATATTAAATTTGTATAAAGAGAGAACATTGCATAAGGCATGAATATCGGGAGATTTGGAATTCGGATTGGGATTTCATTGTGAAGGGGTTTCGGTACGTAGGCCACCATGCTGGGCCCATTGTTCCTATGCCCCCAAGTGGGGGCACCCCCGGGAGGAAGGATGAGGTGATGGAAACAGAGGGCGGCTGACCCAAGGAGCCACGGCAGTACAGAGGGCAGGGTCCCTACAGTTTACTTGAACAAAGACTTCCCCCGACAGGCCAGGACAACGAACTCGCTCCCCCACAGCGGGAGGGCAACGAGCCCAGCAGCCGAGCCCTAATGGTTCCAGGCAGGCGATGCGGGCTCTAAAAATCCCTGGCTGACGGTCCCGAAATGGTCCCAGCAGAGGAGTGGAGACCGCCAACAGACCTACCGCCATGCACCGCCGGGACACCCACCGACACTTCTACCCTGAAAGAAACCTCCAGATGAGAGATGATGTGAAATGATAATGGAGATGAAATGAAGGGAGAGGAAATTCGGGGGATGTAATTACGAGGGCTGTTAAATAAAGAATGATCACAATTTTTTTCTGACAACGTATCTTTACTCATCCTCATAATTTTGATAGTCCTTCTCAAAATAGTCTCCCCTAATACGATGCACTTGTCTCTGCGTTTCTGCCAGTCTGCAAAGACATGCTGGAAAACATTTTGAGAGACCCTTCAAAATAGCCTCCGCAACCTTCACCATGCTTCTGATGATGGATAATGCCTCCCACGAAGGCGTTTCTTCAAGTTAGAGAATAGAAAAAAGTAACATGGGGTTATATCCGGACTATAGGGAGGGTGAGAGATGCACTTCACGTTGAATTTTTGCAAGATATTCAGCAACAACATTGGCAATATGCGGCCGCGTATTATCGTGGTGCAGCATCCAGCCTGCTTCACGGAAATGTGGTACTTTGCGCCTGATATGGACTTGTAATATTTTCAGGACATCCCTGTAGTATTGTCCAGTTACTGGTGTGTGTGCAGCTACAACATGCTGATAAACCATTCCATGAATATCAAAGAATGAGATGACTCTTTTGAAATTTAAGGGGATGGTGATGAAGGAGATTTCCACACTGAGCTTTGATTTTTGCTCTCAGGATCAAAATGATGTAGCCAAGTTTCATCAGCACTGATTATGTTTGAAAGAAACTCCGGATCTTCCTCTAACATCAACTTTAACTGCATGTTACCTCCATTGCAGCGGTGGGCGATACTGAACATGTCTGAACTTGCATGGTTCTCACAGGCGGCAACCACGAGTACCAACAATGAAACTACTACGGCGTGTTTGTTTCACATTTAAGCTGACAGAATATAGTAAGATTAAGTTTTAGTGCAAAAAATTATGTCCGTAAAAATTATGATCATGCTTTATTGAACAGCCCTCGTAACTTACCCAGCATTCGCCTAGCGACCCGGGAAAGCCCCGAAAAAACCCATGGGTCTAGTAGGTTGGCCACGGGAATCGAACCTAGGCCTCCTGAATGCGGGCAACAGACGAAAACACCTGAGACATGCCGCTTGGTATCGGGAGATGTTAGTCCATTATTTAGAATAGTTAAGAGGTAGAAAATTACAATTCTAAAAATCCTCTAGTTCATTGAAGGATAACTGGCTAAAGACCAAATGAGATAAATGAAACTAGCTAGAGTTTAAAAAACTAACCCTAGAAATGTTGGCGGTAAGCCAGCCAGTGAGCAACAAAAAGCATTAAAATCTCTTGTTTCTCATACCGTTACACCAACAAATACCATGTCGCCTTCCACCAGATGCACAAGAAGAATAGTACACCTTATTCACCTGCATAAGAGCCTAACATATGTTATCCCTTCACCACGTTAAAAGATACTTATACCTCTATTTTGAATTTGGTGAGGAGCTCTTCAATGGGAGCCCTCTGCCGCGGTGCCCCTCATTGTTTCAGGATGCGAAATCTTCTAACTAGCGAACCATGATCGTATTTCTGAGGCTGGCTTTATTGTTCGCATTCAGAGCGCAGAGCTATGGAATAATACCTTTCTCTCGTTAGCTTGTATCTAATGACAAAGATAGCAGAGAAGGGAGAAAAATTCTCATTTACTCCCTATTGTCTTTTTCAGCACCAACACTCACGAAACTTCTGCAAAAATACGGCTGCGTTTTTCCAACATTCACGCTTTCCCTTTGTTTCAAGCACTAACTTCTCCATTCTGATCCCCGTAGATAATTAATCACTATTATTACTAAATTTGATGCTATCAATCCTAGCAGAACATAATATAATTGGAAAGTCAATAGCAGAAAAAAACGAGTCTTTCATTAGAGAAAAGAGAGGAAATCAGACACTGGGGGCAAAATTAAATATATCTCCATATCTGCTCTAGATTGGGGAAATAGAAAAACAAAAAGAAAAATACTAACATTTTGCACAGGAATTTCTCTAATCACTACTTTACAAATTATCTTAACCTTACGTTAATCGAGATTTGCCGAACGACTTTTATTGGAACTATCTATCGCGTACAACGGAAATAGGCATAAATAATAAATCTTTTAAGAACTGGTCGCAATGTGATAGCTTAGTTCCTTTATCTGGCTTTGACAAAAACATAAAAAATGGAAGGAGTAAAATAGATAAAAGCTAATAACAGTTTTCATTTGAGTAAAATATAAGTATTCTATAATCTGAACCGACAACAAGAAATATTCCGAAATGGTTAACTCTAAAACAAAAAGAAGGGAAGATAGAAAAATTAAAAGAAATCAAAAACAACATATTCGAGTTGTATACTTCAACATTATTTTTGAGCACTACGATATAGTCTAGCTTCTGGAGTTCACCAGTTTTTTAAGTCACCCACAAAGAAGTAAACCTCAGAACTACTACTAGAATATTTAAGATGCACATTTGTTGCGAACATGCTTTAAACATGGTGTTAATTCAACTTTTCGAAAAATTTCCTCTGTAATCTCTACCAATTTCTGCGTGATAGAATAGCAAAAATGATAGGATAGAGCAAAGTTAAACTCTGCCGAAGTTAAAAAAAGCTCCACCTCCCGCAAAAACATTAAATAAATAAAAACGGTACATCTTGTAAGTTGCAGCACATTAGACAGATTTTAAAATGTTTAAATACTTTTATAGATGTCAAACTTGAGATATGAGTACTTTTATTTTAATTTACTGCTCGTTTTGTGACAGCAATGTGACAATGGACTCTTGTGAGAATTGAGATAAACCACTATTCACCGAATACAGATACAGTGTATTTATTAATAGAGACTTATTTTCTGGGAATATATTATTAGCATGCTCTAATGATGTTCTCATATATTCTTATTGGGATATAAATTTAATACATAGTATTTATTGCTCATTTTCTAAATCAACTATTCAAGGTGGTCACGACGAGTTCCACCAATATTGGTACATCTCCTCGTTATGAAATGCCCAAGTTCAAACTCTGAGTAGGGCGTTCCACGAATATCCACAAAGGTGTTTGTTAGGAAGTAAGTTGTCTGTCTCAGTTAAGCTTCTCTCAATAATGCAAACTTGACGCGGGTTAGGTGAACCTGTTGGATTAGCTTTGTGGCTAGATTCGCCCGACAAGCCTCTCTCGCATCCTTCGGATTTTCCCTTACATGAGAAGCATCTCACTGTGCTCTACATTTGTGTACATACCATACATATTGATGATTATTATGTATTCCACGAGATGATTGGATTGTACTGGATTGTTCGGAGGGTATTCGGTACCTCGGCCAGACTGCTCTTTCGTGCCCCAAGTGGGGCACCCCCGGGAGAGAGAGAGAGTGAGGCGAGAGGAAGACAGAGGGCGGCCGACCTCAATGAGTCACTACAGTACAGAGAGCGATGTCCCTAAACTTTACCAGATAGAAACTCCCCGGCGGTTGGTTTAGGATAATGTTAACCCCACCTGCTGTAGCCCCGAAACAGTCACGAGAACAGTTCGGAGACTGGTAGCCGCCTCCCCAAAGAAGAGTACTCTAGACAATCTTGCACAACCGGTATTTCACCTGCCGAACTTCTGAATCGACCACTAGGCTGGCTCAACGCATATCATCCTGGAAAGGATCGCTGAGACTCTCCCCGACACTTCCACCCTGAAAGATACCATCAGATGAGAGTTGAAATGAAATGATAACGGAGGTGAAATGAAGGGACATGAAATTCGGGGGATGTAATTAACCTATCCAGCATTCGCCTAGCATTTCCGGGAAACCCCGAAGAAACCGATGGGATAGGTAGGTCGGCCACAGGAATCGAACCCACGCCTCCCGAATGCGGGCCATAGAACGAAACCACCTGAAGCATCCCGCTAGGTCCACTTGATGATAGTCAAACATATAAACGCAGCAAATATATAATCCTAACCCAGCAGAATAGTTCCATAAACACTACCATTGGCTACATACAGGCTTTGTTAAAGATTGTTGTACACTAGGTGCAATTCCATTGACAAATAACTCTTAAATTATAAATGCAACGTCTAATGTCTTAGCTGAGTCTACCGTATTGGAGCTATTGTGCTTAAATGACCCCCTAAACGTGGGTTTATGAGCAAAATGTGACTGAAGACGGAATGTAGACGTCCAACAGTGGAAGCTTGCGTAAAAATAAATAATAAGCAGTATTGCCACCATTCCCGGTGCATGACCTATAACTTTCTTTTTTGTTAAAAGTATATATCTATGAATATAGATACACATTTTTCTTTTACCGTTTTGTATTCTTTCCGTTTTGTTACTGCTTGCTCTACTGTATTTTTACATATACACTCCTACGCATAAATATCCATGCCCAAGGCGGGACTCGAAACCGTGACCCTCTACGTGACGAACGATAGAGCTATACACACTAACGACCACGGCTACGAGGGCCGCCAGAGTTGACCTGCTTCTGAATAAAAGCAATTCTGGAATACAGCAGTAGAGTCTGCATTAAAAATTGATTCGAACCCATCCACTGAAAATATCGCCGCGCGAAGTCATGCGCTCACAAGGTAGAAAACGAATATTCAATGTGTTATAGTTTTGTAAAGACGAGAAGCGTAAAGGTGTAATTATTCCGTTAAATAATACATTAAATGGACAGCAACGGTGGTGGGAAAAGTGAACGGTCTGTGCATAATATGTTTATTAAAAGAAGTTCAAAATTCAGAGAATATGGGAGAAAAGCTTTCAGTATTGGTAAACATCGTCGAGGTCCTCCATTTCATCATCTTTCTTTGAAGGCCTTTATCCACCTTGATGATGCATTTTCACTGTAAGGCTATCGCAATCCTTCAAAATACCAATATACGGCAAGTTCTGAAACACCATCAGGACCTGAAGCCGTACAAACTGCAGTCATTGCAAGCATTGCATTCCGACAATTACAATAAAAGGTACGAAATAATTCAAAAAGTTTCAAACTCTTTGAGTTTGAAAAATGTGTTGTGTGCAGAACTTTTTTCGAGTTTTACGGACAGAGAAAAGAAATTCCTACAGTACACCAACTTATGAATGCTGTAAAGGAAAAGATCCCTTTTGAAGGTAAAAGAAGACTTTCTGGAGAATACTTAGTGGCATGGGATATCGATTTCGTAAGTGTTAAAACATGCGTCGTGTTACGTTTTGTCACCTAATTATCGGAATAACGGCCAGCTAGCAGCAGGGTAGGGCCAGACGGGAAGCATTTAGACCACGCCTACCCATTTGATCATGTCGCTAACCGAAGGGATCGCAGGCCACCATGCCGTCTCTTTCCCCTCCCCTTGAGTTCTGGAACGTCCAGGATATTTCATCTAACCCGGAACCTTCTCGATTGGCCAGCTGGTCCTATATAAGCGACGCGTCGGGCTGGAGGAGAGTTCAGTTCTTGGCGAGTTCTTGGCGAGCAGCCGTGAGGAGCGCCTAGTGAGGGAACGGACCGGAAGACTGTGTACGTGCATCGGAGGAGTTGTGCGTAATTGCGAGTGCAGAGTGGACCTGTGACAGACGAAATGGTGAATTGTAATTGTGTGCGCTACGTAATTCTGTGTAATTGTTAAGTGCTTCAACTATGATTCGGTGGAAATAAAGAACATTTTGAGTTTGTGCAATTGGACTTTTAATTTCACGAACCCACAAAGTCACAGTATGTTGTGCTGATGTTTTCATAGTCAGTCTGTACGGAACTGTGTCCCCACCTTCTCTGACCTCTCTATACCGAGCCATGCTACACCAGCGACCTCTCAAAGTAACTGTACCTATTCGTCAGACAAGTAATATGTTCCACACATTTATTTAAAATCAAGTTTGTAGTAATTTGTTTTTAAAACCCCCATAAATTATGAAAGAAACGACATGCATGAACTTCTCTAGAATATCCATAAGCGTGTTCGTTATTTAGCATTATAAATACCTATTATGCAGCGAAATTACTTAAATGCCAAAGTTTCACTTTCCAAAAGAAAGAGAATTTCTCTTCTTTATATCTGAAGATGTCATCGCTATGAAAGTTACTAATTCGTCTCTCTCTCTCTTTCTCTCGCCATCTGCAGACATAAAGGGATCATTAAAAGATTTCTTTTAACGCTTCAGCTATATAGCACTTCCACATGCTTCATTTTTCAAAAGTTTTCAAGCGAAGGCAGGAAATTATAAAGCGGCGCAGACGTAATTAACGAAGTTCTTTGAAAGGGCGATAATAATTAGCTGAGTGCTTTAAGCTGGTGCTTGTGTCAATGGACAAACAGCTTGACACAGCTCTCGTTACATTGAAGTTGGAACTTCAAAGCACAACACATACCAGCGTTTCAGATTTGTTAAGGAACCGCTCAGAAGTTGAAGCGCATGGAGACGATGTGCTTTTGTTCGTGTTGCTGCATCCCACCGCAAGGGGCGCTAACAAAAGAACAATAGATGTGCGCCTAGCCCAGGAATGTATAGGAATAATGGGTTGTGGTCAGCACAAAATTAATTTTCTTAACCATTACCATCATTGCCTTGCCTTGTTTTCTCACCCAGCTTTAAGCGACCCTTTCTTTGTTTTGCTCTACAAGGAGTGGAAGCAAGTTCTAAATTTATGACGCAGAGTGGAAGCCGTTAGATGTGTTTGCACCGACAGAAGCACTTCATGAAAGTAATTATTAAATTAAAGTAATTCACATTATTGTACTGAATACATAGCAATTTAAAGCATAATGGATGACCAAACTAGGCAGTTCTTGGTAAAACAAAAGGTACATTATTGCGATATCTGAGTTCAATTCATTTAAAGACACTGGGTAAATTGTTAGGTACAATTTTTTTTCATGCTTGACAAACTAGAAACTTCCAGCTTGCAATATATATTCTCAGTTAATAATGGCTTTTAATTTGAATGTTGTAGTTTGATGAGTCACTACTTTTCTGCCATACATATTTAACTGCAGTTTACATTAACTTGTATTTTTCATACTTTAGGGACACTTTTCTGTGAAACCAATTAAGCTACATGGATCAATTTTTACTATGTTAGTTAAAGGGCTATTGACTCCAAAAATTCCGCAGCATTATTCTTCAAATGGTTAATCATAATTTACTAACGACTTGTAAGCTTGTAAAAATAGCATTAATTATGTGTTCACAATGTACACATTTTTGGGTGGTCAGATACTTTCAAATGTAGGAAGCAAATTTAGGTGGAAAATATCAAGTAATTAAAGTATTAAGATATATAACATTTCAGTAAAAATAATTAATAGTTTTAGTATACCTTAATACTCTCACAATACTGTCAATTTTGAAATGTTTGTTTTTGTTTGTGACAAGTTTGTAACATTTAGCATACACAGATCGTTGGACAAGGACTATGTGCAGAAAATATTCTTGTATTCAACATCGAAGCTTCAATTCATTATGTTAAACGGTTGTTGAAAAACAGAACATCATGGTCAACTGTAGGGACATTCTCCTCTGCACTATCGTGACCCTTGGGATGTCCGACTTTTGTCTTCTCTCGCCTCATCCTTCTCCCGGGGATGCCCCACTTGGGGTACAAGTACAACAGACCAAGACTGGAACTCCGTACCGAGGCACCTCCTTATCAAATCTAACTGAAAGTCAAAGTTGGCACTACAATAGTAGCCAGGAAGTGACTTACAACAAGTCAGTGGCCGTAAGCCTACCATCATGGCTTTCGGTGGCATGATATGATCCCAGAGTAATAAATGTTAGATAATTCTTAATAGAAATGGGAAATTTTAAACAAAAGGAAAGCGGTAAAATTAAAACAATTTAATAATAGCAATACATTCTCAAAACTGATGGCATAAAGGTTTACATGTGATACAGATTAGTCCTCATTTCTAAACAGGAAAATATACACGTTTTATCAAGTGTAAGCAGGCATTTAGTTGTGAGGTTTAGTAATATAAGTTCTTAAAATTATGTTGATTATTAAAAAAGAATGAGTATGTTGTTGTTTGAAGTAATTTATGTTAAATTATGGATTTACTATGAAATAATTTTAGTAAATAACCATGGAGTATCTTATTATGTTTGAGATAATATCGGTTTATAGTTATTTGTATCATTTTCTCACTGTGCAAATGATCTTAGTACTGTGACCCTGATTCCGAAAGTAGTTCATGTTGTTCACCACTATGTTGTAAATGTTATTTTAATTTATTTAAGCGTAAAAAGAAAAAATAGACTTCAAAACATTATAAATAGAATAGTGTAGTACAAATATTGCATATAAACTACAGAAGATAAGGAAGTATGAACGAGTTAATTGTAAATATTGTAAATACTCATATTTATAAGAATAGTAATAAGTTATTGCTTGGTACATAGGAGGTAGTAATTCACAAGATAAAACAAATGCATATGGAGAAACCTTTTATTATACTTAGTATTAAGAATGGCATCTCAATAGGCATACAGCCATATTGCTAGCAAGGAAAGTAATTGTATAGACAGAAGCTGTAATCTCAAAAACATGTACAAAAATCGTAAATATTGATGTTTATTATAACTAGAATAGGCTGGTGCACTGAAAAGTAGTTATACAGAAAATTATTATAGTTGTAACTACGAAGACTATGATGTACAAATTATAGCAAGCAAATTATAAATGGTTAAAACAACAATAAGTATAGCATGTAGTATTGCAGTATTGTAAGCAATGGAACATGCTGTTGATATCAATAAATATAAATATTCAAATGTTGATTTTTAATCAATGTCATCAAACCTCGGGATTTCCGCTAGTTTAAGATAAAAAAAAAGAACACGGTCCATTAAGTTAGGTCTTGCATGCAAGCTAACAGAAGCACCGCGTTGATTATATCACGTGTTAATTTTCTAGAGAACCGCCGTTTACTCAGGCAATGCGGTTTTAATTACTGTCAGAAGCCAATCTTTATCCTGAATAATGTACGGCAAGGTTTACAACAAAACCTTCCCGAGAAGCTCCTTTCCTTGAGGGTGTGCGCATTACAGCAAGTCATTAAACAAGAGGTCGAAGTGTTCCAGGACAGAAGGGAATTTATTCCCTTGAGATGACCATAATATATGTTGCATCTCGACACCATTAGCCACATTAAGTGCATGCCCTGGTAGTTTTGTAATGCAAGCGAGGGTACAAGGAGCAGTAATTTACTCACTGCATGCACCACTGCATGTATAAGGCAAATACTAATAACAAAAAACGGATGCGTTACAGTCACAGGACTTTCTCTAACCAATATTTACCTACCTAGGATTAGGACTACTACGGAAGGGATTTGGCACTGTGACCAGTCTTAATCTATTGTACCTATGCCCCAAGTGGGGCATCCCCGAAAGGGAGGATGGGGAGAGATAATTCAGAGAGTGGCCGTTCCATGGAGCTACGACAGTGCAGAGGGCTAGGTTCCTACGTTTTACTTAGATGGAAACCTGCCCGGTAGACTAGGACAACGGAAAATGCTCCCTATTGTGGTTCGGAAGCGGCCTCAGCAGGCGGTTCGGAGACCGGCAACCAACCTACCGGAGGAGAAAGTGGTTCACTCAGAGCATATCATCCTGCCATGCACCGCCGAGACACCCGCCGACACTTCTACCCTGAAAGAGACCACCAGATGAGAGATGATGTCAAATGATAATGGAGATGAAATGGGGGGACAGGATATTCGGGGGATGTAACTAACCTATCCAGCATTCGAATGCTGACCCGGGAAAACCTCCGAAAAAGCTATGGATCAGGTAGGTAGGCCACGAGAATCGAACCAGGTCCTCCCGAATTCGAGCCATAGACGAAATGGCCTGAGCCATCCTGCTCGGTTTAACAACTTATAGTTACATATATTTAATTGAAGTTGAATTTAGATTTTAGGTAACAAGACATAAATATTATTGTGACTTTTTAGAAAGTCCAATTGTGCACTCAAAATGTTCTTTATTTCCAGCGAATTACATTTGGAACACTTGCCGATTACAAAGAATTACGTAGCGCACACAATTACAATCCACCAGTTCGTCTGTCACAGGTCCACTCCACACTCACAATTACGTACAACTCCTCTGATACACATACACAGTCTTCCAGTCCGTTCGCTAGCACTGCGCTCTCCACGGCTGCTCGCCAAGAGCTGAACTGACTCATCCACTGCAGCACTTATATAGGAAGATCGCTTTTTCTGGAAGCTCAGCGGCTTGGAAAATCATCTGGAATGTTCCAGACGTCAGGGGGGAAGACACTGTACAGTGCCAAGTGACACTTTCCTAACCATCCCCTATGTTAGCGCTACAAGATAAATGGGTGGGCGTGGTCTGAATGCCTTCTGTCCTCTACCCAGCTCCAGTTGGTCGTGCCTTCCGATAATTGGGTGACATTATTAAGGGACATTTCCTTCTGAGTACCTCCTGTTCCCTACCCACCTCTAGTTGGTCGTGCCTTCCAATAATTGGGTGACATTATTAAGGGACATTTCCTTTCTATACTTCACATTAATTGATATAGATATTTTCAGAAATTGTTTGTTGCACATTACCTTGTAAGTACCGTATGCCCACGACAAGAAGGCTAGAGGGGTATGAACGGCAGAGGAGCTTGAACTGCTTGTCTGCTCCGGTAGCGGATCTGTTTACTAGGAAATAAGTAAATGAGAGTCACCCATGCTGCCAGATCTAATGTTTGTTGCAACGGTAGGTGTTATGTATAGGTGAGCTATGTGACAACACTTGTATATTTTAAACGAGGCTTCCATCCATGTCATTCTCGGAAGGCGAGCATACACCATGAGGAGACAGCAAAGGTGATTACGTTGCACATTCCTCTAGCTTGCCTTCTTGTCTTGGGCAATCAGTACGAGGGAATAGAGCAATAAAGTAGGCCTTAAGTAATGGTCAAATCTTTTAGGAGAAATGATTTCGAGTAGGTTTAGGGCTAGAGGGGAAATTCGGCACTTCAAAGATTTTTGATATAGTTATTTTATAATTAGACTGATGTAGCAGCTAAGTTCTTTACAGCAGTAAAGCAGACGAATTCCCAGAACGTGATTCACTGCACGTGAGGAAAATATTTTATGTCTCTGATTGGCTAAATTTAGAGAGCCCAAGATATAGCTTCTACCCGACTAAACAATACAAGATTTTACTTCTTTCTCCTTCAGTTTTGCTGTTACTAACTAGAACAATTGAAAGAGCAGCAGGAAAAAGATGAAGGTATTCTCTGATGGAATCTGGATAGCAATAAACTCCACTCCAACCAGTGATGGATGCAGTCACTTCGTAGAGGCCAGACTGTCGTTGTAGATTGAAATAATATGATGCTGGTTAGTGCAATGAGCTCCCCTGCAGATTTGTGAAAGGGCTTCCCATAAGAGGGATAAAGACCCGAAGACCGACTCGTTTTGGGGGTCTGAGTTATTAGGAACATTCTTCTTCCTTGCCATTCCAAGCCGCGACACCTGTCAAAACATGAGAAATTAGGTGGAAAGGAGGAAGAGAAAATTCTGAGTAAGCTTTCCAACGCTCGCCTAGTCGAACACACGGCTCCCTGAATATGCATCATATACCTGCGTCACCGGTCGGTTGGTAGGGTTGAACAAAATTACTGATTTTCCACCTGAGAAAGGAATAAGAATTAGAAATTTTAACCCACAATAAATAAGATTGCGGAACCGGATAATGCTACGAACCATTTTATTTCCCATAAATCGTGTGCCATAATGAGATCTATTTAGTTTTGTATGAGGTGCAAGATTTTTCTATTTCTTACGATTTACCATTTATATAAACTCATTCTCAAAAAACAGGAGCTCACAAATTATTACAAGATATGGATTGTATTGATCTCAGAATATTTTAAATATACAGTATTTTAGTTTAGGGAGGGTGACATTTGTTGAAACATTCGCGTAGCAATATTTGAAGATCTCACCTAAAATCCAAGTTTCCTATTTAAAGGACTTTCAATTTTTGAGTTATGTTTAACGAGACTCACAAACTCTAAGAATTCGAAAATAAAAACTGCCAACAAGGAATATCTTGAAATTGGTTAACTACACACACAGTACAAGAACGTTTTAATTTTCTCCACTTCATCTCAAATTTTTTTAATTCACGTCCTCCAACGTTAAGTGATATCGGACGATCAATGAAATGGGTGAAATGATGCTCAAGAGGGCCCAGGGTTCATAGAGCTTGGGGTTACGCGACATTCGTCTTCCAGATAACGGAAAACCTCGAAAAAATCTTATCGAGGTAACTCACCGTGACCGAGATTCGAGCTCGGGACCTCTTGAACGTTACCATCTACGCTACCGAAATGGCCTAATTTTCTCTATCGTATAACTATTGTAATATTATTTTCCATCAATTTTCAAATTTAAGTCTCATTTATTTACGTTACTAAATCGCAATGTAACTTCCCCCTCTTACCACCCCTCGGAAGTTAACTACCCTAAACCGAAGCAACGGCCAAAGGTGAGCACCCATAGGTAAAAATAGAGTGGGCATTTATCTATAGTGATTTAATACAGTACAAGAATGCATAAAGCAGGAAGTGTTACATTTAATTCAATTTCTTCGTTTCATCCAATATTCCATGTTTAGCACTAATACGTTTATTACAGAGTGTTGAACACTTTTCTTGTATTCAGAGCAGGAGCATATGATAAGAGGGTGGGTCAAAAAGTAATGCCTCCTATTTTTTTCTCTTTAATTGCTATGAATCCAATTTACAAAGCTAGAAAACTAATACATTGACGATTAATTTGTCACTATTAAATATAATCTCCATCTTTTTCCACAGTTGTGGTCCACCTTTTAACTAGGTCACGTATTCCAGTGTGGTAAAACACACGGTCTTGCTTCCTAATCCATTGACGCACGGACGTTTTCACAGCTTCCTCATCTTCAAAATGAATCCCACGATGAGCTTCCTTTTGTGGCCCAAACAGATGGAAGTCTGATGGTACCAGATCAGAGCTGTATAGGGGTGAGGTAAGTTAACTGCAGAGGCTCTACTCCCATTAGTCCTGGACCCTTAGGACTGAGGACCAGGGCCCGGGAGCGATGAATATTCCAGGGTTCTTTCCGTAGGGCAATACCTGGAGTCTAAAAAGCCCCCCCCCCCCCCCGCTGAGAACAACGTCAAGACGGGATGGAAGTGGATATGCCACTTACGCGCGTCAACCCCGCAGGGAAGACTACCGGAAACCTCGGTGGGGCCGCCTGGTGATCTAGCACACCTTCTACTAGCTCTACAGGCTAGTACCCGGGACTTATTAGGCAACCCTCTATCCTCTCCGGGCGACCGTAGCCTGGCCGGAGGTACCCAATTCCCAGTGGGTGTCGGGAACACACTGCCCCCTCGAGTCCAACCCAATCGAACAGCTCCCTGACGGGAGGGGCTCGGCAGTTCTGCCCGAGCTTCCTCTAGTAATTCAGAGGTACCACGAGTGCTAAGGGTTCGCAGCGACCGCACCTCGGCAGCTGAAGTAGACAGATCCCCTCCCCTACGGAGAGGGCTGAGGCAAGAATTGCCATCCCAATTTCTCAATTACTGTAATGGTGTAACGGCTGGTGTGTGGTCTTGCATTGTCATGCAAAAGAAGAACATCCGCCATAGTTTTTGTTAGGCGAACTCGGCAAAGACATGCTTTCAGCATTTTGAGACTTCTGACGTATTGGACAGAATTTAATGTGTATCCATGCTCTAAACAGTCAATCATAAGCACACCCTCTGCATCCCAAAACACTGTTGACATAACTTTCCCTGCCGACCGCTGAGTTTTGAATCTTTTTTCTTCGGTGACGTTGTGTGATGCCGTTCAAAGAGACTGCCTCTTTGATTCAGGTTCAAAAACATGAACCCACGTTTCGTCTCCAGTAAAATTTTTTTCCAGAAACTCCTCTCCCTCCAAATTGAAGCGCTGCAAGTGTTCGGAGGCTATTGCTTTCTTTGTTTCTTATTTTTGGGCGGTTAACATTCTTGGTACCCAACGTGAACAAACTTTTGAGTAAACCAGTTGTTGAATAATCGTCATGACACTGCCCTTACTGAGGGAGGTCATGCGACACAATTCACCTGTTGTTACCCGGCGATCACCACGTATTATGTCATTGACTCGCTGAATGTTGCATGGAGTCACTGCAGTCACCGGCCTGCCGCTTCGCTTTTCATCTGCCAATGGTGTTTGCCCTTCAGCTTCGTTACAGTGACGAACCCATCGTCTAACAGTGCTGACATACACCGTCGCATCACCATACACATTTTTTAGCCTTTCGTGAATGCGAATTGGCGTTTCACCTTCCGCAGTCAAAAATTCAATCACAGAACGCTGTCGAATACGACTGTTGAAGTCAGCCATTTTGCAAGAGGATGCAGTGCTGTTTACCTGTTGACTTAGGAAGTTATTACTGGAGAAGAAGGTTTGTGGAAATGCGCCAAATTCAAAGTTTTCACATACCTAAATTACTTATTTAAGGGAAAAAAATAGGAGGCATTATTTTTTGACCCACCCTTGTACTTCAAACCAGTTCAAATTTGTTATAATCAGTTCAACAGTTTTCCTTCTCTTTCTTGTTTTTTGTGGGAAGTCCCTAACTTAAATAGATAAATGACTCGACATTCCCAAATTTTAGTTGCTTGTCTGTAATTCAATGTTAGTAAGAGCAATGAGCCTATAAGTATTTGTTTACTTGTGTTAAGGAACAAAAAGAAAAAAAAAAAACAATTTTCAGATGATCAGGATGCAGCTCTTGAGCTAACACATTTTTCGAATATAAATAATTATAGGTATAGGATTAAACCTTCTACAGCTTCGGTATTGTTCGTACACGGATATTTATATATAGCCAGCCAAGCATCTCTGTTTCCGCAGGAGGACGGAGCTTCAGGAGATTACAGGCAACAGAAACGCATAAAGGTATTTATGTCGCAGGTTCGAGGGTCCTCCTACTTCTGGAGCTGCCTACAGAGGCGATGAACGAACCGCAGAACAATAGCCCTTTAGTGTGTATGAGGAATGCCCTCCTTTGAACAAACATCTACACCATCTGTCCGACAAGGCATACGCCTCGAAACCTAGAAGCACGTATGAAAGATAAGAAAGAAATGTAATAAAAGGAAATACATGGAAACGAAATAGTGGTAGATGAGAGACAACCCAAACATTCGCCTACCAACCAGGAAAACCCATGGAAAATCATAGGTCAGAGTGGAAAGTCGACGGGAGTCATACCAGGGACGTTCCGAATGCAACCCTTACACATTATTAAGAGTCACCTCGCCCGTGCACAAGAAACTTTGCCATGGAGAAGTTCTATTTAGGTGTTTGAAATTGCATAGTTGATGCTCCAAATTGTGATTTCGTGTGATGTTTCAGATATAACAAGACAATAAAGCGGAAAATAAAACTGGAATGTTCTAAAAAGAAAAATTAGCAGCTGTATGCTACGAGACTTAAATGCTTACAATTGTTCGTTATTTTAATATTAATAGAAACATTTTGGTAGGCCACCAGGAGCCCAAGAAAAGCACTTTTGAATGTATTTCTGAACTATATTAGGCGACGGTGTTTCTACACATTGCCCAATTTCGTCAGACGTGCAGATGTATGTGCAGATAGTTGTGCAATCGTTTTAATATGGATCAGACATATGCAGTAGGGTTGAGATTCGCTGAACACAGAGCAAGGGTACGCGAAGTGTCGGTAAATGATGTGACGAGAAGGAGCAACAAGCCCCGATACACGATCTGTGAGTCAGTGCACCAGCGAGACAGTACAATGAAGACAGATTTTTGAATTTGAAATTTATATTTTATTTGATATAAAGTAGATTTGAAAAAAAAAATTGATTGTTGTAGAATTAAAAATAATAATTGAATTTGTTTGTTTGTATAAATTGATATAATGTATTTTAATTTGTTTAAAGAATTTGGAGTTAATAATTTGTAAATCCTGTGATTGTTGTAATGTAAATTTTATGAATTATTTTTATATAAGTTTTTGGTTAAATGTTTTGTAAGTTTTTAAGAAGGTTTTTTATCAGTTATAAGTTTTAAATGTACTGGTTACCAGTACATTAAGTATCGGTTTCCGGTATTGTAGTCTTATTTTGTAATTGTAGCTGGTTGCCAGTTATTTGTATACTGGATTCCAGTAAATTTTTATTAGTTAAATTGTAAATTTTTAAATTGGTAGTTTTTGTATTTGTTTAAAATTTTTTCTTTTTTTCTTTTAATTTTTTTTTTATTTTATTATCTGAAAAATGATTGTTTAAATTGTATTTTTGTATTTATGTGGTAGTTAATAAATTAGAATTTGGAAATCATGTCCCGGTATAAGAAATTAGGTACCGGGATTAGATTTTGAGATTTTATTTATTTATTTATTTATTTATTTATTTAGTACAATGGCACCCCATGTCATCACCTGGAGGACTTAAGAATATAATCATGACGCCACAGTCTCTCGCTGCATTATCTAAGAGGCCCATGCTGCAGGCAGGACAAAGATTCATTGGGAAATACCATGCCCTGGCATTCATTCTTCCGAGTCCCGTATTCTCGGCACATTACAGCGTTTTAGTTACAGCCAAAGGTAGCCGAAGCTACCTAAGGATGCCACGTCAAAAAGCCACAATGCTGAACACGATGTTTAACCTTTGAGTGCAGAGACATTTTGCGTGCAAAATATTTTAATTCCTATGCAACTGTTTGTAATTTGATTGACTTGTGCTGACTACTCTTTGAGATTTATTTATTCCTAATACGCAGAAAAAAAGATAAAAAATACATTTCTGTTGAGTAGAACAACGTGTTGGCACTTCCCTCCTGTGTAATATTTCCCAGTGATATGATTAATTTACTTGATACTCAGGTGTCCTGTGCTGCTATTTTCCTTAATTAACGTCATTTAACCGGTTGGGTCATGTCGGTCGAAGAAATGGATAAAAATATGTTCAAATAAGTCAAGGGTCCATAGAGGTAAAAGTTACCTGACACTTATCTTTCAGGGTAAAGTAACACTCATAGAAAAGGAAACCTCATCCCGATAACTCACCCTGACCGAGATTTAACTGAGGACCTCTTGAATATGACGCAGACAGTCTACCACCTACGCACCCGATGGTGTCTTTTTGGTTTATTGTATAGCCACTAATTATGCATTCTGCAAATTCAAGATACCCTGAATGCACTTTTTTGTTCTATAATTTGAATGACCAATGCACAGTGCTTCTCTCCTATACTGCAGCCACCACGCAACAAGATTGCACGTCAGTACATACACCTGAGACTCCCGCAAACACAGTGCATGGTTCGCCTCGTAGCATAATGTGAATGAACAGCAATTTTACTGCAACTATTGCTTATATATTTATTTTAGGAAATTTAAACAGTGCTAATTAGGTTATGTGTACTATCAGTGTCCAGTCTGTTTCCGTATTCTGCATATAAAGGAATTTTATGTGCTAAGATGTTACGAATGTTTTTTTTTTTTTTTATTTGTTTTATAAACATAGCAGGCTAAGAAAATACGATGTTCATAAATAAATATGTAGATACGTACAGAAGTAACATAGGTAAACACTAAAAATAAACAACGAAATTATAAATGAACATAACATAATCCAAATAGAGAAAAATGGAATGAAAATAAGTACATAAAGGAAAAGAAGAATAATGAGGTTGGAATTACAAAGTAATTGTACTACTGTTTCTGATTACAGTATTGTCACTACTAACGTAGTAATTGTACAGTTCTAAGAAAAAGTAACTATTATGGATTTTTAATCTGAGTTTGAAAGGTGTCGAAAATATCTATGTCCAAATAATGAAGTTCCTTATTTAAATACATAATTCTGTGCAATGATGAAGATTTATCCATTTCTGTATTTACTCAGGTGAACAAAAGACCTCATGAATCTGCTTATTTTACTGGGCACATAAATGAATGAGTTTGCTTTTATATTAAACCCGCAATATATCTTATAAAATTTAGATCTGTAAATTCAAACAGTTTTAATAGGATTTCATAATTTGTGTATCTAGGGCAATACTTAAATTCTTTTAAAGAGAATATGCTTTAAAAGTGTTGACTGTACGTTTTCTAATATACTGGTACGCTTTATCGTCTCAGCGTTCCAAGTAATAGTTGCATTCGTCAAATATGACTTAACTTTGGAAGACCTAAATTACAAAATAAATAAATAAGTAAATAAAAATGAATAAAATAAAATAGTTGCATATTCGAGATTGTGCTTAACGAAGGGCTATAAGGTCGAATTAAAGCTTTTTAAAAATTAAAAAAATTAATGTTTAAAAAAGGAATAAGAATTTCGAAAATTGAAGCCTAGACATTTTAAGGACTTTGCTATGATTAATTCAATATGTCTGGTGAATCTGAGATGTGTTGTAAAATTTATACCCAGATCTTTATATTCAACCAGTTCAACGAGTGGTTGATATTGTAAACATATTTATGGATTTCCAGTTCTGGTGAAGGATACTTTTACACATTTGCCAATCTTAAAATGGGAGTTCGTTTGTTCCGCTCTGTGCATGCAGAGAGTCGAGGTCCTGTTGAAGTTCTAAGCGATCTATAACATTGCTGATACTTTTACATAGCTTAACTGCATCAGCAGACGCTGATTTTCTTTAATTTTTAAAATTCTATTATTGGTGAGTACGCAATATTTCATTATATTTCGAAACGAGCACCCCCACTGCAAATACATTTCATGTACAATGCATGCCCGATAAGGTACTATTTTGGAGGGTTTAGGGGGGGGGGGGTCTGCAATCAAAATGTCTGAAGACATGGATTATTATAACACAGGATTTAGTATTGTATTATGGCCCTTGCGATCCCCTGATTTCAATGTATGCGATTTAAGGTTCAACTTCAGAAAAATCTTTGTAGCTAAATTGCCTGAAAAATTAAAGGAAAATATCAGGTGAGAAATCCAAACAATTTCACATATTTAACTGTTGGGAGTGAATACAGATTTACTGAGAAGGTGCCAGAAATGTGTAGATAGAAGGCATGTCTTACGATAATGCATGTTCTTATCGCAATTGTAATAATTGGCCTTACCCAGGCCTAGGGGACAGCCGCGGTGCGACGGAGAAACTGCACTTCTGCTTAAAATATTTGGAAGTACAACTTTTATTTAGATGAACAACTCAATAATAAATATTGTTCCAGCTTTATCTGATGATATTCTGAATTCTCTTTACAACTAAATTACTATGTTCATCAGGTAGTTGAGGAATTCTGTTTTTATGTGTAGTGCAATGTTCCGGTTCTGTATTTTTGTATCAATTTAACAATTATATCATTTCCATATATTTGCGAGAGAAAGGTTATACAGTTAACGTTTTTTTTATATATAACTTTTATTTTGAAATGTTATCAGAAAGAAGTCAAGAATGTAACAAACCAGGATTTCGCAGAGAATAAACACAGGGCAATTTTGTTCAGAATGAAACCTGTCGTTGTGGAAGATAGGATACAGAACCTTTGATTGCCTGAGCACTGAATGGAGGCTCAGAAAAGATCTCCAATCTCATATTGCTGGTTCTTTTGGCGTGCACCGAATACGCTATGATTTGCCATCTTCTTTAATCCCATTTCATCCTGCTTTTAGAATGCCCAATACCCCAGAGTAGGAAGATAACCGATTGGCCCAGACTCGCGCCTCCCCCACCCAACAACATTCTAACTGACGTCAGCAGATGACGTCAGGACGGTGGCGTCCAATTATAGTGTCTCACTTGCTCTACAGAGTGCAGCAGTGGGAGGCTCGGTACATGCTAGGTCGATAAAACAGGTCTCTAGCCATAGTTCCAAAAGAACAAACGGCAGGGCTAGTAACCACATGCACGAATGAGAAAGCCAATGAAATCCCCCCTTGAAAATTGGCGCCATGTTTTCACAAATCAAAAGGCAAATTCCTGAAGTTCACTACTTTATGTAACTAAAGTTGCTGTATGATTACCTGAGGATCTTAACCCTTAGATGGTAACATGTGAAAAATTGTCGCTTAAGATAACATCCGTCTGTGAGACTAAAACTACCAAATTTTGCATTTTAGGTGCACCTTAATGAATATAGATGATAAATAAATTTAAGTAAATAGTAGTATTGATACTTTTACTCTGTTTAAAAGCATTTTGCCATAAAATATGAAAAAAATACTCGATTAAATATTGGTTTTTAACACATCAAATAGTTTCTGAAATTGATTATACTTACGTAAAAGTCACAAAAGTGTATATTACTGTTTCAAATAAAATAGTCTCTTAAGCTGGCATTTGTTTAGAGATATATCCTGATCTCTATGCAAATAAGGTAAACCACTGCAATTGGGTTTATCATACTTCACGCACTTGTATTCCATCATTCTATTCAGCGTGTAGGGACAACAACGACGTTTTTTCTCTTTTCTAGTTTATCGTTTCTTATTATTTTTGCTGGAGAATCATCTCTATGCTCTTCACCCTGAACGTCCAAAATGACATTCCTGATATGATCCGGTAAATTTAGAATCTGGAGCCTTCCTCTGATTACGCTCTTCATTAACGCCGATCTTTACATCTTACCTTTGTACAGATATATAACACAGCCATAAGCGAAGCTCACTGATATTAGAAAGTAAAATATTGTGAGTGACCATCTCCTTGTTCTTCGGATAGCTGAGTAGTTGCTACAGTTCACATCTGGAGCATATACTCCAGATTTTGTGGTATTATATGAAACAGTTCATGCTGCCATGATAAATTCTGTAAATTTCGGTGTCATTTTCCCTATTTTGAATAGCATCAACACGCCGTCTTCATTCTCGGATATGCTGAAATTCTCTGAATCTCTGTAATGGTCTGAATATAATACGTGATCTTCTTCAGGAACATAAGAAACCTCTGAATGTTAAATCATCATCGCCTTCATTAAATTTCTCTAAAGCCAACTGCACCATTTTTCTGTTTCATTGTGACATGTGAGGTATCCCTACACTAGAAGCCATGTATAAATAATTAAATATTTGAAAAGTATATAGTATAACTTAAGAAAATTTACTTATTTAAGGTAATATCTATCAGACGGAGAAAGGAATTATATTAAGGGGATGCAGCACCGAAAACCCCAAATCGAACAATTTTCAACCAATCTTGATGAAATTTTTACCACTTAGTTCTGAGGCATAGTGGACATAGAATTAAAAATTTGGTTTTTATATCTTAAATAGTTTTTGAGTAATTAATTTCTGAAGTTCAAAATTTGGGAAAATTCAAACCGCTCCACGTGATGAAAATTTTCAAAATGTTAACTTTTCTATTTCCAAAAATATTCATATGGTTATGAGGAAAAAATGTGTCTTATGAATGTCTTATACTGCCTTTAGTTCCAGATGGAAAAAAATTAGGCGTGGAGCAAACAGAAAAAGCCAAAAAATGATGAAACGTTTGATTTTATATATCAATAACTTTAAAAAATATAACGAATATTACAAATTCATATGATAGCAACCCTTGTTTGCTTTCTAAGAACACGTGTTGAAAATTTTATAGAGACTGAATTAAAACTGCATCGTGTAGAACATTTTAAATGACAAAAAATGTTGAAAAATACTATAACTGAGTAAATGAAATTTTAAAATCGAAAACCTTTTCCTTCTCAGCTAAATGCCTTGAAGTAGACTAAAACCCTCCAGATAGATATGTTGGACCCTCCTGCCCCTTCCGTCTCTCTTCTGCAGCAGTTTTCTTCAGCTTTAGTTTCCTTCTGGATGTTTTAGAAGTTACCTTCGCAGAAATTACTGAATGAAGTAAGCATAATTGGTCCTTCCCTTGGCTAATTTTTATAGATGCTGGTGAAATCTGAGTCCATTGTGTGACAGCAGCTTGAGTGAGGCAGAACAACCAACATTGAATTTATTGATGGTTGATCTCACAGAAACCTGAAGTCTCTTCTATGACAAATATTTCTTTTCGGCAATTATGTCGTATCAAACTTTCATTTGCATTTTGTGTCTTACCCAATGTACATCTCCTCAGGATTTCATCTGATGCATCATCTTACCACATCAGGCCTCAGGTATGTTCCCATTGTTTTATGTTTAGGTGTTCCTTCCCATGTATCATTTAGCCTATTCATGATCCTAACTATGTACAGTCAACAAAAGGTCAGTTGTTTCAAATAATGTTTTACCTACAACCTATTTGGACTATCAGATCAAATTAGCAATTCACATGTGCCAAATATACGTTGAGAAGTTTGATACCCACCTCAAGAGACGGATGTTACCAACTAAGGGTTAACAAAATACAAAGCTTTTATTCAATGTAACTAAACCTGCACGTTAACTGTGCGGAATCCCATCGGTCTATCTCTCTCCCTTTGATATTCTCCTTTTCCATTCTGTTCTTCTTTCATCGCAACCTCCTTTTTTCTGCCTGCTTTACGTTTGGTCCTTCGCTCTCATGCTCATTGTTTTTCTTCCCGCTAGTGTTCTTTCACTTTCCACCTGCCACGCCCCTTCTGCATTTCTCTCTTTTTTTTAGAGTAATTTATATGCCATGTGATGCTTTGAAAACCAGTAATAAAGTGGTCTCTAATGACTCTTACTGAAGATTAAATCAAACACAAAACATTTAACTGATATCTGATTATGGCTACAATAAACATCTTCTAGCCTGATGCAGACAATAATAACAGACAGCGATGGTCAGGGATCTTCCACTAAAGCATCAGTTAACACAGAAGATCACGTACGAACTTCTTTGTTTAGATTCGCAGTCAAATAAAACCTCTAACGTGTATGAAAATTATACAGTAATTCTGGAGAAAGATTTACAGATATGCAACTGTTTTGTAAACCATATGTATTCAATGTAATAAATGCCCTATTTCAGTTATAGAACTACAGATAGACCGCGAACAAAGTGCGGTCGGTGTGCGCATGCTCGAGCACAATCGTCTCCCCTCCTCAACATCCAAGCATTACAGTACTCCTTCCCCTCCATACGTTGACCACTGCAGTGCAGCTTGCGCTATGTAGGAGAGGAGAGGCAGACTAAAATGACGGTAGAGGGGGGAAAGCTACAGAGCTTTAGTTTTGGTAAATCACGCCTCCAGATGCATTTTGTTCGCGGTTTACCTATAATTACCTTAGAGAGCAGTACTCCTCTTAAAAACAGGGAAAAGAGTTTGCATTTTTAGTAAATATTGGCGTGCAATACTTATGTATCCAAATGTGCGAAATGTATACACCATATTGTGTGAATATTTGGTTCCGCATATACTAAGGGTGATTTATGCTTCAGTTTAAATGACGATGCCTGGCCTTTTGTCATTACTGCGTCTCTCTGTGTCTACAAGTGACCTTGACATTGATAAATTAGTACCGAGAAAAAGATGCCGGCGTTCTACTATACAGCCGGAAAATGTAAAGCCTCATTTGACGAAGAAATGCAAAACATACCTACCTAGGCTCGGCCATTCGACACTAGCTTCGCCAAAGTTGACTTATCATGCCTTGATAACAATACGAAGGCCGCGCCATGGCTCAGTGGTTAGACAGACCTCTTGGCTCTCACCAAGGTGGCCTGGGTTCGATCCCAGTCGACAGCAAAGTGAGATCTGTGTGGACAACGTGGCGCTGGTACGGTTTTTCTCCGGATCCTACGGATCCTCCAGTCAACAATATCATCTTTCCTAGAACTCATCTCGCTCTCACAGATATAACCCAGTTCTTGCACTATCCCACCTGACATTGGACTGATCACCTATTCTGGTTCTCTATCCATTCCAAAGCTTCGGTTCCTCAGGCCGTACCGAAGAAGAATAAGAAGAAGAATTCTGTTCACTTTTAAGAAACAATGATTAACAGTTGGTGTGGATTTTCTTTCTGGAATGAGAGAAAAATTAATACAAGAATTTAAAAATGCTATTTTTGGCTTCAAAACATCCCTTTCAAGTGTACAATAACTACAAACAGCGCTTTTCGAGCCAGAGTACACCACATAGCTTCTAGGAACCCCACCTCTGTCATCCCTTTAACATATTGGGGGATTTGACAGAAACATTTAATAGTGCTTTTACCCTTGAAACATTTGGATAAGCTAATGAACATTTTCGTGGCTTTTAGCGTGTTTTTCTATACATTCACTCTCGCATCCACTCTGTGAGACTCCATGGAAGGTAGGGAATAATGCTAATTAAAGAAAACTTTCTACTTTCCAGCCGAGAATCGAACACTGGTCCATCTTTTCTAAACGTTAAGTTAGTTGTTTCATCACTAATACAAGCAAGTTCTTTATTAGGCCAGGTAAGATCGAATAAAGATCATATAAAAATATATCTTGAAGTGTCGAAGAAGTGGAAATAAAATCTTAAAACCACATAAATTTAGTAAGGAGCACGATTCAATTGTCCTAGAGTATTAATTAAAACAGTCCCTGGTTACAATACCATAGCTGTTTCTTGTTTAAATAACGTATAACTTTAATTTAATTACCAAAACAGATCTAATAAAATAAGATTAGATTTAAAACTTATAATACCACATAAATGATTTCGAAGAACCTCAAAGGAATGCTACATATAGATTAAAGGTCAGTCTGCAATCACTCACAAATTTTGTAGAAAAAACAAATGAAATGTTATCACTTGATTTGAAAATGACTAGCCACTTTAATTTAAGGTCTTACTTCTTTAAAAACTAAGCTGTTGAGGGCTTATGACGTTTATTTTCGTTGAAAACCTTTCCAGAGGCTGGGAAAATTTGAGGACATTCTGGTCAATTACTCCTAATGTCCAGCGCGCACGAAGACGGGAACACGCACGCACACTTACAAACACAGGCCCACCTGTGTAGCGTATGGTAACGTTTGCGCCTCACGTTCAAAAGATCCCGAGTTCGTATCTTGGTCTCGGTGAGCTATATATAAAACACAAGCATAAAGTCCCGCACCATGACGAATATTGAAGCCCCAAAATATCAAGTATAAGTAAGTGTATAAGCAAAGCGAGACTGAATATCAATACAAGCAATAAAAACATAAGCGAACAATTATTTAATAAGTAGAAGTATCGTAATTAAGCAAAGCTTGGCTATTATTTTTCTATTATTTCTTACGTAGCCGAATACTATAAAGGCTTAAACGTGCTCAAAACACGCTAAATAAATCATCAAACTGTGAGTATTTTTGACCATGAACCGCTGACAACTGTGGTCAAAAGAAGTAAGTTTAAGTCTTTAAAGAAAAATGATTACCCAGCTTTTATTTTGGGTTCGTTGCTGTATACCATCGTTATTTTTTTAAAGCTGAGTTAGAACTACGTGACCAATATTTGTAATACGATTAAAATTTTGTTTATTGAACTTTCCCACATTTCCTTATGAAAACAAAAATGATTCCGCGACTGTAATAGAAGTGAACAGCTTCTCCACCAACGGCGCTCTAGTTGCGAAGTTATTGATTCAAAAAGTATACTCTAACATCGGTAGATGTCTCTACACTGTAGTCAGCAGTTTCAACCGTTGTCATGGCAACGTTTTCGTTACTAGTTAGCGGCAAACTTAAAATGCCCTTCCGTGTCGCCGTTCACTGAAGCATTTAATATCCACCAAAACTTTATATAGGATCATTAAAATATTCTGGAGTTTATTGTCATTCTCACATTCTGTTGTGGTCCTTGTGGTTCAGCAAGAAACTGTCCTTAGCTCGTCTCGGTAGCGCTGATGGTAGTGTGTCTGCCTTTTGTTTAAGTGGTCCCGATTTCGTATCTCGGTCAGTTACCTGGATAAGATTTTTCCCAAGGATTTTACCTTATCCCGAAAGAAAAAGTTCGGATAACTCTAAGCTCTAAGGATCCTGGGCTCAGCTGAGCATCATTCCATCCATTGAATAATGGTGGACGTAAAGAAATCTGTTTGAGTTAAAATTACATGTTCAATTTTCATTTCCCTTTATTCCAGAAAATAAAATTACAAATAATTCTGCTATTTTTATAGTTTAATTTAAAAAGCACTAGGCCTTTTAATGATTAGGGTAAGTGTTGGACAAAGCATTGTATTATACTAGTGAATCAATTATACAGTCGCAAAAATTAAAACGTTCGACTTCGACCCGCGTGTTGAACCTTCCAGTCGTGGATAAAGTAGTCGAGATTTACTAGTACCACTAACAGCTATTATAGCAGTCATTTAAATATGTTTCTTATGTATAAAATGTATTGCGATACACGATAATGTTTGTCTAAGATCGATTTTAAATTATGGAGAGATGTCTAACTTTATACTCTTACGAAACCGATTATACCAATTCAGAAATCATAACGATGACCTCTTACAAAGCGAAATCATAAACTAAATAAATAAATAAATTAAATAAATGAATGAATAAGTAAATAAAAATTGAATAAATACACAAACAAGGAAGGAAGATATAGTTATTGGTTTGTCACGCACCGTTAGTGAAAAGAGACATTTACGTGTGAAACATGGCAGTGAAGTATTTTGAAACCAACCATGCGAATAATCGTACGAAAAATATCTAAATTACTATATTCATATTACTTTCTGTGTCAACCGTGGGCTTTATAAAATCTCATGTTTCTATCTGATTCGCGTTAACTATTTATATGCTAAAAATCATTTAAAAATTGAATCAAGTGACAAAATATATCTCGGAAATATGTGTTGTTATAAACTTCATAAACTGTGTGCTTTATCTGTACATGGAAATACACCGATCAGTACTCTTTGACAGCTATGGGTAGAAACAAGAGTTTCCTAACTACGGCAACAACTGTGTTTCTGAACTGCGACCAGTATCATGTTAACACGTGTAAAAAAAGTGAAAAATTTTTAGCGGAACTCTGCACAACCCAGTAATATGTTGTGTGACTTTTATTATAAGTGATATAGCCACTTATTTCGTTTCTTTAAGGAAAATATGTGCACTTTTTTGATATAAACAGCCTGGGCTTTGACGAGAGGTACCTTTTTCTTTTCTAAGATAAAATCTCGTACTCTTACCAGTTACACACAAGTCATTCAGAAGGTCGACCTAAAAAAACTCTTTACCCATTTCTGGAAAAATATAAATAGGGTAGTGCAATTTTCTTAAACGCTTTTGTCTTTGGCCGACACTGAACTTAAATATCAAGTGATTAAATATCATTTCCGTACTGACTTATGTTGTTCGAGGCACATTCACATACATGCGCGCTGGCATGCAACATTTTCTAAAAGTTTAGTTTTATGAATATTCGGCGAAATCTCTCAAATGAATTTTTTGGTGGAAATTAATTATTTTCTGTATTTGCTCTAAATGGAAGAAACAGTTAACGTTACAGCATAAATAATGTATTTTAGTGAACTTTACATTATTTTTATAGGTAAGCTGCTTTGAATCTCTTATTGTTTTTCTCTAGTTATTAAACTATATAAAGTCCAATAAGAAGAACAACAACTCCGGCTGATCATAGAAAATTCAAAATGTGTAAGTTCAATTAGTCATGCCAATATATAAAACAATTAACATTTTAACCAACCGTATTGTTAGTTTTTGAAAAGGAGGAAAGCATTCAATTATGTTTCTACTTGAACATTGGTTTGGAGTAAAATAATTTTTTGAAACGACCCCTGCCGTTCCCTAAAAGACACTGATCTTAAGTTTGGCATTTACATGTTTTTTTTTATTATTTTATCTATCGTCTGTTTGTTGTTTTTCTTTAAATCCTTATTTAAATTCGGTAAACCTCAAAAACTGCATTTCTAGCGAAATCCCAATCATCAACTCTTGAGCTCAGCACAACAGTTCTACTACATACAACAGTTTAGTGTTAACATAAAAATGGCATTACATATTATATAAGTCGAAGAAATGTTTCTTCGAACGTTTTTCAAAATACGCTTTGGATTATCGGAAAAGCTATACCCTTATTGATTTCTGTAAAATTTTAAGTCTGCTGTAAATTGAACTTTTAAAAATTTTAAAGGAAACTCAGAACGTAAAAGTGTTAATTATTGTTAATTAAAGTATAGGTATGTAATCAAGAGTTGTTTGCACATTATCTTCTGTAATACTTACCTAAATGGTAAATATACCATTAAATGCCCCAGAACAGGATATTTAAATCCTCGTACATATAATTTATGTGTTGACAATCTTCTAAGGCTTTGCCAAAGTCATTCAATCCACTTTTGTAATATTTCAACTGATTTAAATTAATTTCTTCGTTTTGCGGGATATTTGAGTAAATATTGTTGGTCAGTTACACATAAAGAGCTAGAGATAATGAAATCTGAGCAACTTGAAACGTACAATAGCTCCAGGACTTGATCCCCAAATAACTGTCGAACTGATGCTGTGGAAATTCTCACTGTCTGTGTTATTTATCCTATCAGAAATAATTCACCTGCTCTCTTCTGTACTTAACGGACATGTGAGTAATCTTACATGCTACAATTTACATATTTTACGATATGAGAAGTATAACATTATGCGGGCTAAGTAATGAACTTTCACTCTGTCAATTTCACGAGCACTCTAATTTTCCTGTTTTCAAGGAAGATTGCCTTTTAAATCATATTATAGTCTTACTCAGCGGATTATTTGCAAGACGATGCCTAGGGTCAGTAACCTGCCGAGAAAGAAACAAACTTAGGGATCACTGCATATCGAGCCGAATATCTGGTATGGCACTGAAGAAGGGAATAAAGTGTAGTAATGAAAGGAATGCCAGGAAATTTAATGGATCAAACTGTGCTACTCAGGATTCGTATACTTACAGAGTAGAACCACAAAAAGCAGCCTTGGGTGTTCGAACCCGTAAGTTCCATGCGTGTCACACTTGTTACTCTGCTTAGCTCTCTCACCAAAGTAGCACGGCTTCAATCCCATGTGACCGCAAAGAACACGGTGCTGTGGCTGGTTTTCTCTAGGATCTCCGGTTTCCCCAGCCATCTCATAACACCGGTGCTCCATCGCCATCGCATATATCGTCAGTGTCACCGCCTGTGGTGCCACATGTAGTAAAAGCGGGAGTTATATAAAACACACACACGCACGCACGTATTACTGCGACATCATCTCGCTTAGTTCTTCGGTCATAACAATGATTGTAAATTTGTATTATTTTGGAATTTCCAAAACATAGATATAATTAAAGGATTATACGAATTAGAATGTATTAATTATTAATATAAGTAAGAGAAAAAAGCAAAACATCATAAACTGAACATGTCGGTGCATATTTACTGTCTACTCTTTGGAATATTAGTGCGAACACATTAAGGATGATATGATAACAGCCGTACAGATAAATCCCGAAAATGTTAAGTTTTCAGTGCCAACGAGAACTCTGATAATACAAGGTAATCACTACCAGTCATGCATTCTTACGTTTCGAGGGTTAAGATAGTCATTTCCACTTATGAAAGCGCTTCCAAAACAATATAGTTTTCAATACGGATATAAACCATAGCTCTGGAAAGTGTGGAAAGTTCTCGTAAAAACGCAGATAATGATTTCAAACTCAAGCTCCTATGTTTACAGCATTAGTAAGCATTAGAGAAGCACATTTATAGGGTGATTTAATAAACTCCCAATAAGCGTTATGGCCCACCAATTATATTAATCAAAACATAAGTTGTGTCCCAACACTATCCCCAACATCATCCATACCTACAGTTCGAAATTAAACTCAACATCTTATCTCTTATTTAAAAAAGATTTGTGACTATCATAAAATTGCTCGTATTCTTCAAAATATTACGTTGGAGTTACTTGGTAGAATGGGCTAATGCTCTACTTTAAACTGAATATTAACAAATTAAACGTTCAGAAACTTAAAAGCTATTCGTTGCACGAAATTGTACCTCACTATAGGCAATGATTACCCTTAACAAGAATGTATCTTTTATCCATGCATTCTTCCGTCCAATAAAACTGCGTTGCTGTGTTATAAGTAATTACATTGAGTGTATTTTAGTACCCCAATCAGGGAAATACAGTCGAACTAACCCCAAGAAAGACTCGCCGCGCAGGTACACCTGAATGAGCTCATAAACAACACAGGACAGAATTCCGGGTTACCAATTTCGATGCCGCCCTCGTAGGGGCAGAGATCGTTAGCGCCCCTCTTAGGGGGAAAGGGGACAAAATGAATGCATGAACTTGTCCCTGAAGCTCTGTTCGGCTTTTCGATCGATTCACACTAATATATCTGCGCGCGAGTCTATACTTTCAGTCCGTCATCATACTAGCTTTAAATTCTGAATATAGATATTCGAGATATTAAACCAATGGTAAAACCACTAGGGTTTGAATATCACCCTTTACCATTATATATATGTCTCTTATCTTCTTTTCTTCCCTTACATTTTCTTTTTCTTTAACGCCAAGATTGTTACAAACACAATGAAAGAATGTCATACTGTTGATTTAAATGCATAAAAGTATACTGCACATTCTAATATACTATTTACTGCTCACATCTGCCGATGCAAAGCAGCGTATCTGGAAGTGTAAGGGTATTAAACACAGACTCGTTAACGATTAAGAGTGCCTCCTCCCCTAGCAAAATGTTAAGTTTAGCAATCATGATGATATGCTTTAATAACAAACTGGTAGTAATTTTGAAACGTAACAAAATGGTTCATGGAGATATAAATAGCAATAACAGGAGTTAATCGTTTGTTCACATTGTTAGCTATTACTGTTATTCCAATATTACACAGTCATCTATTCACAGTGATTATGTAAAGGAAAGATTTTCTTTTTAAATTTACGTCCTCCAATGTTAAGTCATATCGGACGAAGAAAGAAATGGGTGAAATGATGCTCAAATGAGCCCAGGGTCCGAAGGACTTGGAGTTAACAGACGTTCATATTTCAGGATAAGAGTAATCCTGGAAAAGACCTACCAAGGTTCAAACCTAGGAACTCTTGAACATGAGGCAGACGCGCTAACATCTACGTTACCGAGACGGCCAAGGAAAAATTGGAGGATTAGATCAATTGTAGCGTCAGTGACCTTGCCAGAAGCGTACGTAAGCAAACCCCTGCACAACAATAATAAACCTTTGCAAACAGCAATTTGAACTGTGTGTGTGTGTGTGTGTGTGTGTGTGTGTGTGTGTGTGTGTGTGTGTGTGTGTGTGTGTGTGTGTGTGTGTGTGTGTGTGTGTGTGTGTGTGTGTGTGTGTGTGTGTGTGTGTGTGTGTCCAGATATACAAGGAATTCGTGGCCAGTGTAACTATCGAAATAATACAAAATTGAGCAGTACTAAAATTTTTCAATGGGCTAAGGCGAATATATTAATAATAAACAATCAAAATTTCAGAGCGAAAATAATAAATCGGCGATTGAAAAAGCAGTCAGAAGAGGCTATCCTTCACAACTCACTATCTGATCGCAACCTTATCGGTTTAAAGTGATAGTCACAAACATGCCAAGCGAAAAGAATGAGAAGCTGGCGCCTCCTGTGAAGAAACCGCAAACTATCTAATAAATTATTGCCACAACTGTAAATTAACAGCATAAGATATAAAAAACAAATGATTTTTCTTTCATTTTCTTTGTTAATCATGCATTCATATGACTACCACTAGCTATTAACGTTTAGTTTATGCACTTTGGAACAGGATTTATGTCGAATCGTATAGAAGGATGGCGAATTATGCCCCTCGTTGAGGTGATCATTTGGAACAGGGTTGGAATTGATGATTCTTGAAGTCCCAGCTTACCTCGGCGTGGCTTCAGTCGGTTGAGCTAGATATCTTCTTTTACAGGGGTGGTACGGCGGAAGGAAATTTTACGTAAAATGAGTAATCATTTTCCTCTGTATTAAATAATGTAGAAACTTTTATTTCCTTACTTCAATTAACACCAGTTCGAACAAGATGTATGATACAACATTTATAACACTATTCTTACACAAGATTCACTTGATGTGACGCGTTTATCTGGATGCGTGCAAGAATCAAAAGTTTTATACGTTTTTTTACTACCGTGTATAATAATTAAATTGTGTGTCTTCTAGCGATGATATTTAATGTAGAGATTATCTAGTTATAATCGATGATGGTTACGAGAATAAACTTATACTCTTCCGCACACAACGGCGTTTAAGAAGAGAACCTTACATCCGTTCACGGCGACTGTTAGGAGAAGAATGACCGGTTCCGCTTCTTCTACACATTAGCATTTCGCTAATAGTTCAATCCCTCTAGAGGAATATTGAATATCCTCCATGGCAACGTAAAATCTTCTATATCTGATTGGTCCACGTTTTACGATATACGCGTCACACCAATCACAAATAAGTTTGTTATTCCACACTTTTGTGACGTCATTTCCACTTACATAGCTTCTCTGTGCGTGACTCACTCTACATAACCTCACATAATACAATATTTGAAACTCTTTGGGGACAACATAAAATAACTGTTTCAGATGCCCCTCTTCAGAATATATGGAAAATTAACTTAAATCTCCCAATAATATTGTTCCATATATTCTGAAGAATGCCCCAATAATTAAACATTATTACAACAATGAACAATCAATACAATTTAAAATAACAATATAAAATCAGAAATTATTCGAACACAATAATAATAAACAAAACATTTTTCAGTAATTCATAAACATATTTTTTTTTTTTTAAATCATTTATTCTTGTGAGTGTCAAGGCTTTTGAATGGTTTTAAAAGTGTTTTGTGATATTTTCCTATCATTTTATTATCATCGTCTCTTAATTCGTACGTATGATCCCCAAATTTTCTTACTATTTTATATGGACCTTTATATAACAAATTCATTCTCCAATAGGATTTGATTTTAGAACTGGAGATATTAAATGTCTTTACGAGAACTTTATCATTTATTTCAGGATTCCATTTCGCTCCTTTTCTTTGTATCTTTGATAATCTTTTCTCTGCTTTTTCTTTTATTCTTCGAAATGCTTCAGCACACTTTTCTTCTTCATTCAATTCCATTTCATCTACTTTTAAGGTTGTTGGTGCTTTTATTACTAGAGGTTCAGGTTGTAGTCCAGTCATTAATTCGATTGGTGAAAATTTGGTAGTAGAGTTTGGGGTATTGTTAATGATTTTCTCAATAATATGGCAGTATTTGTACCAGCCTCGGTGGTTAGAATGACACAGAATTCTGAAATACAAGCCTAAATCACGCATCACTCTCTCGCAAGGATTTCCTTGGGGAAAATATGCTGAAGAGTAATACATCTTAATGTTATTGTTCTTCATTTCTGAAGTAAACAATTTACTCCGGTGAACCGTTGCGTTGTCTGATAATATTGCCTTTATTGGCCCATACTTTGGTACCCAATCTTTTAAAATTTTATTTACGCACGTTCTAGCATATCGTTTATTACTTCAGATGCTTGTTGTCTAATAGTGATAGGCACAGGTCTACTTTTATGAGTATAAGGAGCAATGTCGTTCACCTTAAATGTATGTATGTACTTATTACACAATCCAGGTTTCGTATTAAAAACGTTCCTGTTCTTTAGTATACATAACCTCAATTGTTCTCTTTGCGCGTGATTTAAATTGTATGTTTTCCCTAACTTTTCTTTCGAAGTTCTTTGGAATATCATTTCTTCCTCTTCTTGTTTTCGCTCGGTGTCGGTATTTAATGTGTTTATTTGGCAACAATGATCTCCAAGGTCAAACGTCTCATTTTCTTTATTATTTAAAAGTAAATTTTCTTTACCACTATCATCTTCTTCATTATTTATTATATCTTCTTCGTATAATATTATATTTTCTACAAAAAACCTATCATTATTTATACTATCCTTCTCATCTTCTTTTAATATAATTTCTTCTAACAAATTTATTTTGATTACTTCATTATCTCCTTTGACCTTCATTTCATGTTTTTCGAAATCTATCACACTTTGCCAACCATACAATACATCATTGCCAATAATAATATCACGAGCTAAGTTTGGTATTACCAATACGATAAAATTGAAATTCAAATCATCTATTCGCGCAGGAATTAACGCTTGATATTTAACTTTATCTTTCTTTTTCCCAATAGCTGTGCTACAGTATACATTACACACGTTTAAATATTAAATCCTAAACTTGGATAGTAATTCCTTGAATAAGTTCTCACTTATTACTGATGAACTAGCTCCTGTGTCTATCAATACTTTATATTCGCTATCGCCTATACGAAGGTTAATCTGAGGTGGATTTACTAATTCCCGATCTTTACTTCTGGAGAGAGTGAGCTTATCTTCTGGTAAATTTTGAATTTTGATTTTGCCCTGTGTCATTTTTACCGAACCACTTTCCAAGGCACAAAATGATTTGGTACTCAGTTTTCCGCATTAGTGCGGTCGGTAGTTACACTAGCAGTTGGGTTGGTACTACCGTTATTTATTTCTCCTTCTATTCCCTGAGTCCGTGTCCTTTCTAGGTTATTGTCTGCCCTTTCAAACCTAGGACCCCCAAAATCTCTTAATGAAGAGTCTTCGATGCTAGTTCCCCTTCCTCTACTTTGATAACCCGTTCTTAAGTTATTTCCCCTGTAAAACCTCAGTTGATTCACCTGATTACTCCTCACATTTCCCACAGGTTGGTCATTATTATAATTCCTCCTAGGAGTATTTGGAATTCTCCTTCCTATACCTGGCACTACCGATTCATATGTCTTTCTGGGGTTGTACTCTCTTCGTTCATAGTTGTCTCTTGAACATGCCCCGCCCCAATTTTGGTTAAAACTATTTTGGTTTTGGTTAGTATGGTTGTGATTTTCCCTGAATGTTGGTCTTACTTCCTGTCTATTTACTTGCTTTTGTTCTATATGAGTCTTGTCAGGATCAACTTGACTATGAGTAGAATCAGAATTAAGGTTATGAGCCTCAAATTCTGATAATAACTCAATCATATCAGTAAAGTCGACGGGCTTAGCCACAATTAGGTGGTTTCTAATGTGCGGTGGATAATGTCGTATTAGCATATTCACGATCTCGGTTTCTGACATATCTGGATTCACAAGTTTACTTTTGTTAGCAAGTTTTAGGAAATATTCTGTCATGGACACACCCTTCTTGAACTCGAATTTACCAGTGGCCAGTTCGACTTTAATTCTTCTCTGTCTTTCTGGACCCCAGAACCTATTTATAAACACATTCCTAAACATACTATACGTTTCATGTGATGCTAGTGTTAACCTCAGCCATTCTAAAGCATTTTTCTTCAAACACCTTTTAACAATCATCATCCTAAATTCATTTGGAATCTTTTTAATTTTAAAATATTCTTCTAATTCCTTTAGAAATATTTTGGGATTGTCTCCCGATTCTTCTTCGAAAGTAGGTGGACTTATGTCATGCAACAAATAATTTGTACAATTTGTGTTACCTTGACTGTGTAACTGTGTATGTGTGTGCATGTTTTGTATTTGTCCATTACCATTTACTTCACAATCAGGTGACAAAGATTCTGTATCGTCACTCTCCAAATAATTCTCTAAGTTTTGTACAATATTACCTGAATTACCAGGTGAGTCAATACATGTAATATTCTTAGATTTTATTACCCTCTGGTTCTCAGAAATTTTGCTTGCCTGTAATGCAACCACAACTTGATTCAGCTTGCTAATGTTTTCTTTCTCTCTCTCAAAACTTTCCTGTGCCAAATCTATTCTTGTAATCATTTCACTATTCAACTTACTGACTTCATCATATTTAACTTTTAGTTCATCTTGTTGTGTTTGCACCTCAGTAGCAATTAGTTTAACATCATTTCTGATACTATTTACCTCTCTTACAAAATTATTCTGTATTTCAATATTTTCCTCATGGTATTTCCGTGAATTATCTAATAAGACTACATCTATTTCTTGTCTTATTCTATTCTCTAATTCCCCTATTTCTACTTTTTGTTTTTCTACAAATTCTACTTGTTGTTGCTTAAGGATTTCTGACTCCTTAGCCAATTCACTTCTTATATCTTTTACTACATTTTCCTGACTTATTTTCATTTCCTGAAACATCTCTTTTAACTTAGACATTTCTCCATCATGAGATTCTATTTTCTGTTTTAAAGATTTTATGCCTTCTCTACACTCTTCTCTTCCTTTCTCAATTTCATTTCTTAGGTTACCTAAACCTTGATCTATCCTAGCTTCTAACTTCTCTGAATTTTGATCTACCTTTTCTGAATTTTGATCTACCTTAGCATTTAAATTACTCATTTCCTGCCTTAAATTTTGATCTGCCTTTTCTGAATTTTGATCTACCTTAGCATTTAAATTACTCATTTCCTGCCTTAAATTTTGATCTGCCTTTTCTGAATTTTGATCTACCTTAGCATTTAAATTACTCATTTCCTGCCTTATTTCCTGTCTAAAACTATTTATTTTAGCATCAAAATTACTCATCATTTTCTCTAACCTGTCTATTATCATTTCATTACCTTTACTCTGCATAATTTCTGTTCTACTTGTTCCTGCATCATCACTACTCATTCCTTCCACTACTTCCCTGACTTCTTGTATTTCTGCTCTCTTATCACTAACTAGTCTTTCCACTCCTTCCCCAACATTTTTATTCTTATTGTCTGTTAATTTTTTACCTTCCATTTTAGGTAATATTTTTCCCTTTCTTAATAACATAAAAAAATGAAAATTATAATTTTGTCACTTTTTCTATTAATTATCTATTAAGATTTTCCGTACTCACTTTTCTTCTTTCTTCTTTCTTGATTCGAAGTTACCTGTCCATTACACTATTTATTCTCCTGTGGTGTAATCCTCCTTCTGCCTATTCGAGCCATACAGTTGGGCGCCATTTTGGAACTGGATTTATGTCGAATCGTATAGAAGGATGGCGAATTATGCCCCTCGTTGAGGTGATCATTTGGAACAGGGTTGGAATTGATGATTCTTGAAGTCCCAGCTTACCTCGGCGTGGCTTCAGTCGGTTGAGCTAGATATCTTCTTTTACAGGGGTGGTACGGCGGAAGGAAATTTTACGTAAAATGAGTAATCATTTTCCTCTGTATTAAATAATGTAGAAACTTTTATTTCCTTACTTCAATTAACACCAGTTCGAACAAGATGTATGATACAACATTTATAACACTATTCTTACACAAGATTCACTTGATGTGACGCGTTTATCTGGATGCGTGCAAGAATCAAAAGTTTTATACGTTTTTTTACTACCGTGTATAATAATTAAATTGTGTGTCTTCTAGCGATGATATTTAATGTAGAGATTATCTAGTTATAATCGATGATGGTTACGAGAATAAACTTATACTCTTCCGCACACAACGGCGTTTAAGAAGAGAACCTTACATCCGTTCACGGCGACTGTTAGGAGAAGAATGACCGGTTCCGCTTCTTCTACACATTAGCATTTCGCTAATAGTTCAATCCCTCTAGAGGAATATTGAATATCCTCCATGGCAACGTAAAATCTTCTATATCTGATTGGTCCACGTTTTACGATATACGCGTCACACCAATCACAAATAAGTTTGTTATTCCACACTTTTGTGACGTCATTTCCACTTACATAGCTTCTCTGTGCGTGACTCACTCTACATAACCTCACATAATACAATATTTGAAACTCTTTGGGGACAACATAAAATAACTGTTTCAACTTGTACAAACTATTCTTATGAAATATTATTTTTTCTGTTTGCTTATTTGTAGAAATTTTGTATTAGACAATTCTTTGTAGGCAAAAATAGGATAAAGAAAGTGAAACAGGAAATAATGTGATGATTTAAAGCGGATCGTTGTAGGCTGTCTTTAAAATTACATAGGCTTTCAACGACACAACCGAAAACAACTAATCTAATATTTACATGGCTAAAAGCTAAACGTGATAAGTGCTGAAGGGTTAAGAACAATAATAACAGATATCCTCTATGGACGGGCTCCACATACAAAAAATGCACAAAATTATTGCAAATAAATAATACGTTTCAAAGAGATATGAAGTTTTTATTAGGTAGGTTCAATTTATTTAGGTTAAGGCATTAAAAAATAATACCACATATTTCCAAAAGAAGTTGACAGGCTATCTCCATAAAATTCAGCATATATAATTTACTCAATAAATATGTAAATGCATTAGGTTTTAATGAGCATAATTAAACTATTTTTTAGAAAATGTGAAATCAATAATTTATATATGCGGTTATATGTGTATATATAGGTAGTTTGAGGTGGAAGATTTCTTTAAAAAGCTTTCGTTTCACATCCTTGGAAAATACAAAATATAAATGCGAAATTTAATACCTACCAAATTTTGCGTTTTGCAGTTACTCTCATGTTATGCACGAGGACATAAACGCCGAATAAAAATATGCGTTGTATTCCTATGTCTTTTCTATATTCAATCGCCTACAAGGTGTTCATGAAAATAGCTTATTCTTCTTACTACTTTTATAAATTAATTTATTTGGGACGCTTTAACAGTATGGTATTTCTGCGATAGTTCAAACTCTACAAGCCAAAGATAGAAATAGCAAAATACAGAGTTGTAGCATATGTAGCTTACAGGAATTATAGTTGAGCAAAAATAAAAGTGTCTGAGAATTCAAAGCAATAACAAGGAATGTCTTGGAAATGTTTAAAATTCCAAAACTTGTTATTTGAATTTTGTATAGGAAGGTCTTTTCTGGGTTATCAGATAGATAGAGGTGCTTAAAAACCAGATCTCAAACGGTACTTCAGGGATATGTGAGAAAAACATTTTATTTAAATTGAGAATACTTGAACCTATAAAAAATATAAGAGGCAAAAAGCAACGAATAATTTTCTACGCAAATGTTAATTTGGGGTATTTTTTCCAAACTCTTCGTGTCACGTTCTTGGAAAGTTCTGAAAACTTAAATACGAAGTTTCCTATTTAACCTTAATATTTTAAGTATTATATTCACGACACAGTCAGTCAGACAGATTGACAGACGTACACATACCCTTCTCGATAAAAGCTGTTTTTAGATTCAGGGAGATTAAAACATATATTTCCTTTGTAATACCGATATTGAAATTATGGCTTCCTCTAAGCACCTAGCCAAAGATAGTTAAAATGAGTTGATTTCAATTTTTATTCAGTGACCCTCGAAGTATATTATCGATGAAAATCTCATTTGAATTTCTGGATGAGATATAAAAACTGCACTTTCCTTCTATAGATATATTCTCCTTTGTTCTCAAAGTGAACACGATATTAATAAATATTCATAAATGGAAATCCAATAAAGGTGAACTTATCCGCTGATACAAACTCTCCGCTCCATTATTGCGCCATCTTTCGGAGCATTTGGTTTGAAAATAAATATGATATATTTATGTTTTGGTGTATAAACCTTCTGATTCAAATATATTTTGTCTATTATATATGTAGCATTATCATTTTACATGTAAAATATTTCAAATACATGGAGAATTAAAATAGAGGCAAGTCCTACTTAACGCAGTTGTTTGATCTGTCAATTATCATAATACGTCATAAATATGACAAGCATTTTTCTGTTTTAGTATATGTGAAAATGAATGCATATTTGCATTCAACAAGGCATTAACGGATGCTTTCTACGTTTTCATTAATGTTAACTACCTGCATGGCTGTCAATTTGTTGTAAGTTTTGCCTTCCGTTACTACTTACGCATTACATATTAAACTGAAAAATCATTGCATTCCACCCAAAATGCTGGTAAAGGTTCCAACGAAATTATTTCGTTTTGGGATCCCCTGGCAGTTTTAGAACAACTCATTTGTCTGTCTGTGCGTCCCAACATCTTGAGGTTTAAGGCCAGGATCTTACAGGTATGTGATACAAAACTTAAAAAATGATTCCCCTTGCAAAATACCTGCAAATGAAAATGGTTTCCCCATTTTTAAAATTTTCAAAAACTGCTGCAAAAATGTTGATTCCAAATTTTATGTTAAATAAACTACGTACACTACTTTTTGTAAATGATCTTATTCATTCGAAATGAATACTATATGATAACCGTCATGAATTGTCAAAATGATTGAAACATTGTGTAATGTCAAATATTAGTGTATATTTTGCTAATGTTAACTCGCATTTCTTTAATCTTTATTTCCCTTTAGGAGAAAATTTCGAAGCCAGCACATAGCGAACCTATCTTTAAAAATTTGACTAGCATTTAAGCTTTCTGTATTCTCAATTAAGCTACAAGGAAATAGTAAAGGAAGCTTTTTTTTACAATAATTTACCTCTATTTCAAATACATATGTTCAATATTCCGCAAGAAGGTTTTAGAAAAGAGGTAAAAAGCCAATGCGAACGTAGCACATTCAAATCCTCTTTCTTCAGGTACACATATTCAGGTATAATTTAGCAAACCCAGGTTAAATAAAAGTGCACCAATATTATAGGTTTTGAAAAACCCAATAAGCCTACCACAGGTAAGTGTAAAAACAGTTTTCACAATAGCAAATTTTATTGCAACTATTAATGATAGAAAGTGATATTCATGAGGCTTTGCAACATCCAAGTTGAGCATGCATCACACTACCTCACTTTCTGTCATAAGGATTCGACTTGTTTCTAAGTTAATGTTAAGTTAATATGTATTATGCAGGGCATCACAAAAGTAACCACATTACTGAAAAATCTTACATGCTTATAGCGTTGCCTTCAAGTTAATGGAATGTGTTGCACTGTAGGATCAGACATAAAACACTACTATGAATAAATAAATAAATTTGCTGTTTTCAATAGTTTGATTCACAGATTAATAACCCTGAATAAAGATGCATTTAATAAATAATATAAACATATTATTAATACTACTTTAATTAATTAATGGTTTTAATAAAGACTTTATCATTTAAAAATTTAAAAATCCAAATATAAAAAAATATTAATGATATTTCTACCCTTAGAAAAATAAAAGACGATTATAATTTTTTTTTAAATTACTTTCCATCCTAGGGTTAATAACCATTTTCAAAAACATTTTTAAAGAGTTTGGTATAACTTTAGTTACTCAAAATAAATATAGTATTAAAATTTATTTCATTTCTATAAAAACGATAAAATTCCGAATAATATAGGATCTAGTATTTATCAGTTTAATTGTTTCAATTGTGATATAATTTATATTGGAAAGACAAATGGTAACTTAGAAACCAGAACGAAAGAACATTTTCGTAACATTAAGTATAAACAGAATATAAATCGGCCGTAGCAGATCAGTTTTGGTCATTTAACAATGAAATAAATCCAAAAGTTAAATTATTAAAACAATTAAATGGGGCTGTAGATTTAATGGTTTGGGAAAAGATATTTATTTTAAAAAACAAACATCGCGTGATGAATTTTGAAATACCGGCAGTCAATTCTGTTTTAAAATTTGTTTTATTTTCAGATTTTGGTAGTACTAACAAGAAAATATCAAAATCTAGCGTTCGTAACGATGACGACAGCTTTGTTGTTTCCGGCTGAGGATGTGTAAAAGTTTTACATAAAATCGCCATCCCGGACAATTTATAAGAAAAATGTCATCGTTTCTTATAAGATAAGTGAAGTTCTAAGTTACAAATTGTTATATTTGTATATAGTACTAATAATTTCTTGGTTCCATTGTAACAGCAGAAACAAGTAGGTATATTTTAAAGCAAAAGATGGAATATGAAGATAAATATTTTGAGATAACATCCATGAATTTCTACATAAACACTCTAGCGCACACAAAATGCAAAGCATTTTAAGATAAAAATCATACAGCATATCCATTAATTTCTACATAAAACACTCTAGCACAAAGAAAATGCATAGCTTTTGGAGACGAATATTCTAATACGTGCAGATTTTCTGAAACTAAAGCTAATCAAAGGGCGCGTTACTGTACCAACTTCTAATAGTACTGATACATGCTGGCCTGGTTACCTCACTTAAGATAAACTTACCTTTCTTTACAGGTCCACATTGCCTGAGATATAGACGACTGTAAAGGAGGCGAGGATTACTGGAAAGTTAGCAATTACCCAGGTGAATCTGCAAGAGCGTTATCAGCAGTTGGCTGGCATATGTGTAGCTCTAAACTATAATGACCTTTTGATTGGTTATCATTTTATTACTGTAATTTGCGTACTATTGCACTCAGATGTTTTGTTTTCAACTTTTCCTTGGGGTAGGTTTGGAAGAGCTAGTGCGCAAAACTATCCAGTTCATTTTAAAAATCATAATTTATTATGAAATAATTCTGCTATTTATGAATAAAGAAATGTCATACAGCAAAGGGCGAAATGCGCAGAGGAAGTCCTCACTAGTCATATATTATAATGTGATAAAATAGTATGATTAGGATACACATTTTTCCAATGTTCATATGCAAGTTAGGGCTAACTTTAAGCAAATACCTAGTGAATCGAAGACTGGCAGTTCTCTTAAGAAGCGATAACTTTTGGTCTTTGGTTGGTTGGTACTAAATAATTCATGCACGTGGTAGGTCACATCTGACGTATCTATCCGTAGTTTACATATAGAGTGAGTTTTCTTACAAACATTAGCCCTTCATAAGGAACTTTGTTATAATAATGGTGAGGATAATGGCTTTGTCTCAGCCGCTTTGGCGCAGATGGTAACTGAAGATATCATTTTGACGAGCAGTGTGATGAGGAAGGGAAATGGCTAATGGACAAACTTGAATCCTTTACCAACTTCCAAGTGCCATTCAAACTTTTTCAAACCAACAAATTAATTCTAGTCTAAACTTCCATTAAGTAGAACGTTTATGAGGATGAAAACAAATCTGAAAGCATGTGTTTGTCGCCCACAGATATGACTAACTTGCACAATTTGTCAAAACACTCCTCTCATAGTGCTGAATACCACTAATTGATGGAGGAATTCTCTCTTTAATACGCATAACACATTAACCGATCGGGTTGATTAATCGAGGAAGATTTATAATTCGCCCAAATTTTTGAAGCTGTGCAAATCAACGACTTTTAATTTCTGTACTACAAAGAACATTTTTCTTTTCTTACAAAGAAAATTTCTCTATAACAAAGAGATATTCTGCTCAAGAATTCAATAAGAATATTTCATTAGAAATACGAGTTTTGAGAGCCATTGGATCCAAAAGGAGCATTAAAATATTCTAACCAAGTGATTTAAGTTCAACACCTCCTAAGGTCGAGAAATATTTTCAAGAACTCTCCCATTCCGAACTATCCATTATATGGACAATTTTCAGTATCATTTTGCTGTACTCAAATGACTGTAATGATTTTAACTAAATATTATACTTTAATAATGTAAACATCTCTGATAAAATTAACAACTTGAATTTTATGAAAAATAATCTCCAAACTTATAACTTTGTGTAGCTGGAAAAACATAAGAGAGTGAGGGATACAGATAGCTAGAGTGAGCAGGGTAGAGAACGTATTACAAAAAGATTTGTTAAAATTCATGCTGTCACTCTTTGGTAGTGTTATCCAATTTCGCAAGACTTCATGATGCATTATTACGCTTTTTGAAGTAAATCATCTAGTGGGACTACTTGGAAATCTGCTATTCTTTGTTAATCTCTAAATCTAAACAGCTGCGGTCAAACATTTGAATGTTGTTTCCGCAGGTTTTATGCTACTAAGTGCTTATTGCACAATCTGTAAGCATGCTAGTAAAAGTTTATTTCGAACAACGAAAACTGATAACAGAATAATTTTGTTTGTGAATACTACATATTATGATGAACATTTGAGAATGTGTTACTGGTATAGAAATTCATTCAATTATTCTTATCACAGCACTCGCCCACTCCTCTTTCTGTACGTACTCTATTTCTCCACATATTCCTCTTGAAATGTCTGCTTAAACGAAGTTTTCCATCATTCGTTCACTCATTTCACTTCCTTCTTTACCCTGAAACCTGAAATGAACTTACATTACGGGTGTGCTGTGGGTTTTGAGCCACAGCTATCTGCATCTCAAAAGATACATCACCCCACATTTTCTGTTTTGTATCTTCTTGGGAGTTAAGAAGCTTTCAGAAAGTATAAAATCCTAAAAAAGGATATAAATAATTCATAACGTCTTAACTCTACAACTTTGTAAATCTATTCAAAACGTCCTATTTCTAAAACTTTGTGAATTCATTAAGACCACTTTTTGATCGATAAATAGTTTCCCAAGCTTTAAATGTCACTTTTACTTTCTCTAGTTAGTATTTTTTATTTTTATATATCCCTATTCATAAGTATGCATTTCTTCATTATTTAACAGAATGTTGCTTTACATAACTTGTCATAGTATATGCCATTGTTTAATTTATAGGTTGTACTTAGGGTTAATACAAACACTGATACGAGTCAGTGTTGGACCATTCAAAGACACATTATATACCTTAATGTTTCTCTGCAAGTGAGCTTAAACTTCCATGTTCTGGTCAATAAGTTTGACAGATTTAGAGATATTTGACACACACACACACACACACACACACACACACACACACACACACACACACACACACACACACACACACACACACATATATATATATATATCCTGATTATCCTCGCTTTTCCTGCGAGTTCAATTTAATCTTATTTATCGAATTCTTGTGTTTACAAACCTGTATATTAAATTCATGGGATATAAGGTTTACACTGAATGTGCTTATAATGCAGGATATAAACCTGGAAAACGTCCATAAATATTTTAATAATCTTTATATATGATTTATTTCCTTTTTCCTCATGTTACAATAAGTTGCTTGTTGCAGGATAAGTTTGTTTTTAAGTTTGGACAGGGTCGGCCAGTGATGGTGTGCTAAGTAACAACTAAATGCACTAAATATATTGGAATTCTAACAAAATACACTAAAATCATTCTAAGAACAGATAAAATAACTTGTATTGGGATGAATATTAGTACAGCAGACACCTCGACAGATACTTCACAACGTTTTATACAAATATCATTGGATATTTAATTAATTATTATGAAGAGAGGGGCTGGACGGAAGTTAAATCCCAGGTGGTGATGGGAACATTCCACATAGAATTTCTCTAATCTCTGGAGTAGAGATAAATAGAACTAATGAAACCATTAGACATACGGGTACAAAAACCTACCTGTGCAACGTCAATTTATAAACAGAATAATATTGGATATAGTACATTTATCTACACCTAGTCTATTAGATATATTGTTACGCCTGCATATTAGGCTAATAAAATACTTTAACCAAGTATAAACAGTGTCAAGTGAAGGGAGAATGTATTTCAAATAGCCATCTGTTTTGAAGTAAACTTATTAACCAAAATATTTTATCCACGTAACAGTCGAAGGCATGTTGTGTATTGCAACGCTGCTGAACTCCATGTTTTTTCTAGTGAAAGCAATGAAAACCATTATTTGTGGTTTGTGCACATATCTGTGATTTCTATTTCGCTGTAAAAGCAGTAATGTCATAAAAATAACGAAATTACAGCTCTGTTAGTACAATAAACAAAAATCTGGGGCAAAATCCCAATGGAATGTAGTTACTGATATTATCTATATCAAATAGGGAATATTTTACTGTTTTAATTTATTTATAACGGTTCCGACAGTAAATTTGTTTGCGCCTTCAATGTGAGGATAATTTTGTTACATTGCGGCTTTTGTTTGATACTGTCAGCTTATACAGATAGCGTACGGGCAATTATATGCAGGGAACTTTGAATTATTCATTTGTTTTATAAGCGAGATTGCGATAAGTATTATAATATTAATATAAATAAATAAGTATAAATATTAATAAGGTAATGCAACAATTATTGCTGTAAATAAAATGCGTTCAAATCCATTTTACCCATATTACGAGGCCTCTCTGTGAATTTTGTGAAACTCTGTAACATCTAACCCCAAGTGCATGTGTGGTGAAGAATTTCAAACTGTGGTTCATCTCCTTTTCTGTTGTCCCATTTTCTGGAGAGAAAGACAAGAATTAATATTCAAGCTAGACTCTCTAGGAACTAAATTTTCTGCTCCGCTCACATCTTTGCTAATGAAGCCATAACATTATAAGTACTTCATGATGTTTATAAACTCAGTGTTTAAACGTCTGAAATAGTTTAAATTAATATGCATCAGATTATAACATATTTTGTTCCTTCTAGTATTTAAAATATTTTTGTTAAAATTGTGTATTTTTATGTATCAACTATAACCCTAATATACCACTGTGTAAAATAGGGTTCATAAATCTGGATAAAAAAACTCTGTATATTAATGAGTGTTTTTTTAATTACATATTATGTGAAATCCTTGTAAATGTTTATAAAGGAAAATGCTTGCAAAATTTGATGAATATATACGTTAATTTGCTTTAACTGTCCGTATTAAACAGATATTTAAGTTATTTTTTCAAAACAGACGTGTTCCTTACGACGTAATACCTATTATGTGTTTCAAATGGGAACAGTTCTGGAGTCCAGCTATCAGATGTCGAAATACACTCAGCGTTGCCAGCTTGTTACCCCACTCCTTTTATATTTCCCTCTCTCTCGCACACTCACAACATGCAGGTCTGCTTGGCGCAGACGTAAGGGTAAGCCAATTATATTTTACAAACTTTTACAATGATCTAGTTGCCAAAATCAACATTGAAAAAGGCATGTTCGCAAATTATGTATATTTTTAAATATTATAATTATAATTAAGAGATAATTGTGACAATGTCACTTCCGTTAAGAGAC